>KI628555.1:229592-314164 GCA_000503235.1 Sclerotinia borealis F-4128
CTTTTCTCTTTCCTTTCTCTTTTCTTTTTCTTTTTGTTATATATAAATCTCACATTCAAACTTCATATTCAAACTTCACTTACTTACTCACTTCTTTTTTCTTTCTGTCTGTCTTTCTTTTCATTTTCGTAGCGAGATATATCATTCCATCCCCATCCCATCACATCCCATCCCATCCTATTCTACATAAATGATTAAAATGATTGAAATAATAAATTAATAAATGAATGAAGATCATGATATCATATCATATCATATCATCTCATTTCCTGTGAATCTCCTCCACCTTGGTGTTTAACTCATCTCCATCTCCATCCTCATTTCCGTTTCATCTCATCTCATCTCATCTCATCTCCATTTCTTACTTACCAACTTCTTTTTTGTGATTACAATTAATTTCATTTTTATAATTTCCTCCTCTCCTCCCTCCCTCCCACATACACATACATACAAATTCACATACACAAAACCACAACCCAATCAAATGTTAAACAAGAGCGAAATTTCGCCCTTGTCATCTCTGTGTATTTATCCTAACGGTAACACACGACGCAAGTATCTCTTATCATATCTCATATGCAATGCAAACCTGCGTGCTCATTTCATCTCATCTTCACCGCGCGATTAACGCAGTGGTGATCCAACCTGAAAACTCCCAGCACATTTCATTTCCGTATCCATATGCAAAACCTCAAACCCAAAATCAACCAAACTAGTTAAAAATCAAAAGTAAAAAATGTGACGTGAGAAAATATATCTCCTTTTCGTTCCGCATGTGCAACTCAACTTTCAAGGTGAAAGAAGTGAGGCAGCGGACCTAGTGAGAAACTAGGATTTGAAGATCTTCTCAAGGCCTTCTAACAAAATGTCGGCGTGGTGTTCTTGGAAAATCAACATAGGTCTAAGACGAACGGCTCGCTCGCCAGAACCACCAATGTTAATACCAACGTCCTTAGCCTTCTTCACGACCTCATCTCTGCGGTGGCTATCAAAGGCCAAGAATGTTCCTTGTCCTTTACCTCTCAAGTTTTGTACTTCTCCTGGATATTGCTTGGCTAAGCGTTCGAGTTCTCCATAAAGGTAGTTTCCAACCTTGGCGGTATTGTTAACCAAATCGAGACGTTCAATTTCTTCGATGATGGCACGGAAGAGGATAGCACGAGCTGGGTCCCCCATCCAGGTGTTAAATTGACGGTATGGTTTGTTGGGGCGGAGTTCAGGGTTTCCAAAGTAGTAACCGGCAGTTTGGGCTTTCTTGGAGAAGGTAACCATGTCGGGAGGGGTTTCGAGGTTCCAATGTTCATGAGCCCAGAATTTACCGGTGGCACCTACACCAGTTTGAACTTCGTCGACGATCAGGAGGACATTATGTTTGATGGTGAGGGCGCGAAGACCACGGAAGAAAGCGGGAGATGCGTGGTTGTCTCCTCCTTCAGATTGGATGGGTTCGACTACGACGGCACAAGGTGGGAGGTGGTGAGTGGTGATGATACGTTCAACATCGGCGAGAGCCTCTTCTTCTGCCTTTCTGTTCTCCTCGACGTGGTCTTCGAGTGGGTATTTGAGAAGGGGGAAGGTAGCTTGTGGCCAATCGAAAGCAGGAATATCGAGTTTGTGAATTGGCTTGCTCCGAGTGGTGGAGAGGGAACCGAATAGACGCCCGTGGAAACCAGTCTTGAAAGACATGATAGATAATTGAGGAGCACCTGGTGCTTGGTTAAGCATAGATGAAGTAATATCTTCCTGCGAGAATTCCACATGGGCACCACCACGCTCTTGTTGTCGACGATACATAAATGCAGCCTTGTATGCAGTCTCATTGGCATCTGAACCTGCCATAGCAGTGAACACCTGATCAAGACCCTTTGGTGCTACCTTCAGAATACCAGTCTTAAGAATTTCGGCCCAATCGTGCGAGGGGAAGTTTCCAAGGGCGGGACGGTTGATGATGGCAGATGCCATTTGTTCGGATTGTGCAGCTTTGAGAAGATGAGGATTATTGTATCCAACTGGAATCGAAGCAATTTGTGCGTAACTAATATTCTCATTAGTATGCCATCATACCTGCAACGAAAATAAAGACAACGTACACATCCAATAATACATTTCCATCTAGATCCGCGATGTAGTTGCCAGAACTCTTTTGGTAATTGGCTAGCATATTCAAACTTCTAGTATCAAACACTTCATCCAATTCCGTGATTGCCTTTTGAGATTCGGGACCTGGAATAGCAGTCTTAATATGTGGTTTCTCTGGTTCACCGGTGAAGAATGGTTTGACACTTGTAGTGGCATATGTTCGTAATGTTCGTGGAACGACTCTTGAAGCCATTGGAGGCAATTGCGCCGCAGCTCTTAGAGAAGCCATTGTTGAGAGCTATGTAAGTTGTGTGATATTTGAGAAAGAGGGGAGATTGGTAAGAGAAGAAGAAGAAGATGAAGAAGAGGAAGAGGGAGATAAAATGAGAGTCGATAGAATTGTGGCTGTTGTAACTTGTTCTTATGTAGCTCTTCTGCAATTTAGTGGGGTCAATCCCAGTAGTGTTTTTATCTTATCTGACTTATCGTGGCGCGAAATTATAAATATACATGATTTGATGAAAGATGATTGGATGATATGAAAGTGAATTGACTAATGCTTGTGTTACATATAATATCATAACTAAAGCCAATTCGGAAAGTATATCCTGATTATTCATAACCAATCAATCTGATATCCCTTCCCCATCCCCAATCCCCTCTTAAACCACTGATATATATATATATATGTATATATCGCTATTATCTTCATTTTATTATTATCCCTATTCCATCTTCCACTCTCATTGCCTCACTTGTCTTGTTTAATAGATACCTACGCCATTGAACTAGAAATCGCATTTCTCACCAAATCATATTGCGGTTACAGTCGGCTTTTCGCGGTATATCACCCCTTTCATTTAAAGGAAGATTGACATCAATCATTCACGCTGTTGAAAGTCAAAACATATTGTTGCAAAAGTATCTAACAAATAATGCATCAAATATATACTATTATTCTAATAAATTATTCAACCAATACAAGTAAGTACATTAATTGAGTGAATGAGGGCTCTCTCTCGCTTCACAGAAACCCGCTTATATCAATATTACCATCCCGACCACTATCATTTAACATCAATTTTCCAGACCGATTTCTTTTCGATTTCATATTTTCCTTTTTTCGTTGATCTCGATGTTTAGAGCTATTTCCCAACCAACATCTCTTTGAGAAATGGTACTCCCGATTCTCAAATCCTAGGTCCCCGAAATCTTCCATTAGTTGTGGGTTATATTTGACTGCGGGAACGGCGATGGAGAGGATTTGTGAGGAGGTGGCGGATGAAGAGAGGGAGGCATTGTTCGATTTCAGGATTCCACCTAATGTAGGACCCCATGGTTCGGCGCGAGCCAATGACCTCAAGGCTCTTTTGGCGGCCCTGGACTCGATGGATGTCCAACCATATACTTTCTCAGCTGTACCGGTAACTCTTGGAGGTACTGGTGCCGAGGAAACCACACGGACGGCGATGGAAAAAATAATTGCTTCGCAATCGTATCGATTGATGTAATTCCTAGTGGGGATCTGCAAGAATAGCATTAGTGGTTGCCCATTGAGGAAGGTCTTGGAGCGATGATAGGAACCGAGGAGGATATAGATGAAGGATACGATGCATTGTTTGAATGTATTAGACTTAGACTCAAGAGGACAATATACTTACGATTGAGGGTGTCTTTTCACAGGTGTGTATGCCAGCGGCGGCTTTTGCCCGGCGGGTCTTGACTGTGGTCCAGCCGGAGCACTCAAATTCGATTTGTCCCATTTTGGATGGATGCTGTTATTGTTGAATTAGCTTTTGGATATTGAAAGGATCGGTGAGAAGAGTGGGAGGATAGTAAGGAGGGTATTGAGGCAAGGGTAGTGACGATAACAACGGAGTCAGTGTCGCAGATGACACCGATGAAGACATCATCGATGGCAACCATGACATTGGAGTCAACGAAGTCAACAAATTTATCTCCGCCCACAAACACAATAACACCACCCCAGCAACAAAAGGCAATCAGACATACCTAAGAATATCCAACTACTCGTAATAGATCAGAAATCGGAGAGTATCGTGGTAAGTATTATTAATGCGATATCTTTAAAAAGTATCTCAGATTCTCAAATAAATATTCTAATTCTAGAATCTTCAAAACAATACAAGTGTCAAGAGAAAGATCCTACATACTTATATTTACATCCTCAGTGTCTATCCTTAGTGCATGTGCAAGCAGAAGATCACGGGATTCAGTCAATCTCTAGTACATCATCTAAGTATATAGTATGTCATTGATTAGTAGCGACTAGCGAGTCGCTTGGCTAGTAGTTACTAGTTTTTTTGGGTACTTCTAGGAGGGGGTTAGTTGTGAATCGGGTTTATGTTCCTTTAGATTTGGGTTTAGAACGCTGGTTGGCAGGGGAATATAGTTTTATTTCTTTGGGGTTTAAGTTTTTCCCCCCCCCTTGGCGAGAATCTAGCTAGATTGGGGTCGGGTCTTCTATATTTTACTATACTACTCGAGCATACTATATTACACAGTCTATGTAACTCGATACAAGCACGGAATTTCAAGAGGGAATTCCTTCAAGATTACTTTGCTTGCTGTACATTTCATTACATTACGTTTTCTTGGGTTGTTTTAAAAGCTTCTGCTCGAATTATCATTTTTCCATTTTCCCAATTTCTAATACCTCCTCCATTTTATCTTCCATTCCATCTTCCAAATAATCTTTCAATTCATTCTCAATTTCATATTCCTCGATGAAGAATATCCAACTCTCAAGTACCGATTCGATCGATAATCAAGGGTCTCTATCGGTCGGTAGACTCGGTACGGTACAAGTACTGTAGGTCATAGAAATTAGAATCATATCATATCATATCATATCATATCAAGAGGGTTTGAACTTTCAGTAGGCTAGGATATTGATGGGCTTGGATGAGCTAGGTAGGTAGCACTGCACTAGAATAGTAACGTACTCGTGGTACTCAAGTAGTACTAGAATAATACTCCCGTATATCTACTGTACATTATAATACAGTATAGTCAATACTCGCATAGCATCCGATCATCTCATTCATAGCCAGTAAAAGATATACCTATCTACTCGAGTACATTCCAATTGTAGACACAAATTCTACGAGCAACAAAACAAATTTTCGAGAAAAATGTATTTATCGAGTTAAAGCTCAAGCTCAAATGACCAAATCCTTCAAGGCAGTGTACACAAAGTTGATCTAATACAGTAGTATACTGTAGTATTTTATCAGATCCGGATACTCGAGTCATCTCGCATATGAATATCATGGATCTTCAGTCCTCAAACTACTGTACTATAGTGATTACTCACTTTCAAAAAGTGGATACCGCGACATCTACTGTAGAAGGAGAAAAGAAGAAGCCCACTCAAACCACATCACTCTTCTTTTCCCCTTTCCTTTCCTACCTTTCCCTTTCCCCCCTCCCTTCAAATTAACACATCAAACCTATCCCATCTCTTCATTTCCCCTCCACCCCATCCCCAACCCCCCGACTCTCGCCCCCCAACTCACTTATAACCACCGGTTCCACTCCCCGTCCCACTCCAACTCCCACTCCCACTTCCACTCCCTTCCCATTTCCCACCCCATCTCCAGGAGGCGCCCAAGCCGGTGGTACACTATCCCTCTCACCCGCACCCGCACCCGCACCCTCCACCTGACAATCCGGCTGAATACCAATCCTTCTTGCTTCAAAACCATACGAGGGAGATTTCTCAGATTTCTCACCGAGAATCGTCTCTGGAACCCAACTCGTCTGTGCGTTCGGAGATAAGGATGGAGATGCATAGGAAGCTACTTGGATTTCTGGATTTGAAGGAGCAGGTGGCATGTTGGTCGTTGATGAATGACGTCGCCATAGTAAGATTGCGATTATCATCAGTGCTACACCGAGGAGTGTTGCTCCTACTGCTATTCCGATTACTGCGCTTGTGGGGAGTACTTGATGTGGGGTTGCTACTGTTGTTGTTGTTGCTGCTGTCGCTGGGGTGGGAGTGGGAGTGGCGGTGGATGGAGATGATGTGGTACTTGTACTTGTAGATGTAGATGATGATGTACTCGTTTCAGAGGGGAATAAGCTTATCGAAGACACAATATACTGGGTCACGGTGATTGGTGCGAGAGCTTGGGCGGCAGTCGTTGAGATTCCCCAGTTGTACGTGGCTGTGATGATACTGCTGTTTACGGTTGTATTGTCACAATAGATCACCTCGAGACCACTGTAAGCGGCGAAGAAATATGTAATACAGTATGGGTATTCTGAGTCGCTAAATACCTAGTGTCAGTATGCTAGTAGAATATCTTCATGATATAGAAATTACCAATATTCTGCATTGCCATTTGGTGATCCGTTTAGGACGCCTTCTTCGCTGTATGGATAGCAGGTTGTGATCACGTTGCAATCTTCGTCACTAGAGTGATTTCAGTTCTTGATTATCACATGAATACAGAACAACTCACGGTTCGCAACATGCTGCAAGATTACCGATGGGTCCATAGCAAGTTGCAGGCGAGTAGCAAATGTCATTATTGCATGGCATAGAGTCGCGCTTTAAGGCTCGATCAAGATCATGTGGGGAGACTGGTGCTGTTATCATAGGGGGGGTCTCGTTTGTAGAAATTGTCCCTGCACTGGAGAGCCAGCTATACAGCAAAACTGAGTATACGGTACTTTTGAAATAAAGAATCATGTTCATTAGTCGATACCTTGAACGAGATATAATGCATCAGGTAAAAGATAAGAGAATAAGAGCAAGGGCATCTGAACTTTAAAGCAGAGAATTAGAGATAGCATAATATAAGGCTGAAAAGAACTCCCATTGTGCCACAACATATCAACGAGAATAAACAGGCGGATTTTCTGCACTTGTCCGATGAACTCTCTCTTTTCAATAATTGACTGGATAAGAATTTAGGAAGAGGAGCCACTGTGCTCAACTCTCGGACACAACGTTTCGAAAGGCGGCTTTCGGCGACAACGACATTTGAGCAATGTATCGTCTCGATATTCTTTGGCCGGCTGGAAATACACTAGTACTCCTCGGGAGGGGTATGCAGAGCCCCGAGGATAATAGCAGAAACAAAATGATCTGGATACTTCTAGTTCACGCGCATTCCTAATACCAAACGTAGGACATTGCTATCATGAAGTCCGAGTAACGGTGTAAGGAACATCACGATGTGGAGATTCCCCGATCCATCTTGGGTCACCTACCAGTAAACTTTTGTTTCCTCGACTACGTGATGAATGGCACACACCATACTATACCAACCTCGTAATCAGACCCCCAATAATCATCATCATCACTCAATCCACCCTCGATGTCATAATGTGATCTCGACTCCCAGCGCCTAGACTTCGCAAACTCAATCATCAAATCAATCCCAAACCATCCATTACGAAGCCCAACCTTGTCTCATACAACAGTACTGAGTACCACCTAGCATATCCCCTTAGATGCATGTATACTACCCAAAGCCGAGCATGCATATGCGAAATAATCAGCCATAACATTTCAAACGACGTAGACTTCACACCACATCTCTCCCATCCCATCCCCTCCCCGCCATCATAAACCCGCAACACATACAAGATTTTCAAACCTCCCAAAATCCTTGTATTGGAAAGAACAATTTAACAAAACGAAGAAGGCAGACTTAAGAGAAGACGAAACAAACAAATAAACAAACAAACCGTCGTTATCCATCTACCGGCATTAGCATGGCGCTAGACATGTTCCACGACGGATTTGGCAGGTACGGAGTGTAGGTTAGTTATTACTGTGGAACATGGCTTATTTCATGTGGCATTTCCCTTCTACTTTTTTTCTTTTTTTCTTTTCTGGGATGAGGTTGCAGAATTGCGAGGGTTGGTGTATTGTGATTAAGATTAAGATTAAGATTGAGGTGTTGATGTGAATATGAATATGGACATGAATATGGACATGAAGGTTGGTAACGGGCAGGACTGGGAAGATGGTGAAGATGATGAAGTTGATAGAGACTGAGGATGAGATGGTATATTTGGCTTTAGATCATCTCTGAGCTCCAATTTTGATGTTTGATCAGAAAGGTTATTTTGGGGTTCAATTACCATGTGCTGCACTTTGCTGGTTGATGTGCTGGTGAGTGCTCGATATTAAGTTTTTGTCTCCTCAAATTGATATTACCCGGTACACTAACATGATGAAATACATATGGAATCTTGTACGTTGGCATGTTCACATGCATACATCCTGTGATTTCAAGTCGCGGGACCGTTTACCACTTGGATATTGACATAAGAAATCATTTCGAGCTCCAGATGCGATCTGCTATATTGAGCTGCATTTCTTATATTGATGTAGATACCGACATACAACTATCGAAATATAACTATAGATATCCGCTGGCAGCTCGCTCAGAGACATAGTGTCGATCAAACATGATGTCCGGCCAGCAGATCTGTATGAATAAATACGATGCCCGGTCAGCATATCCCCCGATATCAACCTATGCTTTCAACATCCAAGCCACTCCGCACAACCAACCCGTTTTTCGTAAACTGGTGTCAGCGAAAGGCTTCTCGCCCACTCGCAACACACCATCTCCGCGGTATCAAGTAAAATCTTCTCATCCCAAGATCCCTATTACCATCAATGATCACTGACCAGAAATTCTTGTCCCCCTTCATTCTAATCCTATCCAAGCAACGTCAATCCTGATTCTGTTTCCGTCTTCCAGTCCCTATCAGACACCCTACCCACCGAGTATGATTATACCTCAGCCCATCCTTCCACGAGCCATCAAAACAGCCTGGACTTGTAGCTTACCGTGAAAACCAAAGATTGGGTTTCTTGTTTTAATTCGTAAAGTTGTGACGGATATGGTTGATACACAACCAGAAGTTTGAGGATCGTGGTTTAGGGTTTGTAACGAGATGTGAGGAATGAGAGGAAGTCGGAGACGTTTAAATGCTAGCAAAGAAGTCGAATGTGCATCTTATCTTGTGTATACTTTGTGGTGAACAATGAGGGAGAGACAGGAGAAAGAATATATTGGTGGCTGGATTCAGCGAATCGGTGGCTGTATATGTACTTGTATAGTATGTACAAGTATTGAAGTAAATACACACAAATACAAATAAGATAACATTTGCCATATCTTATAATAGCTAATTGGCAACTAGAAACCGTATAGATAAAATCAAGCCTAACTTATTACTCTCATCTACTCCAGAACTATCGTTACACAGCTTTGAAAAGATTATGAGAGTGATTATATGGAAGTCAACAAACAACTTGATAAGATGGGATATAACAAACAACTTGATAAGATGGGATAT
Source organism: Sclerotinia borealis F-4128 (assembly GCA_000503235.1). Classification (NCBI taxonomy): domain Eukaryota; kingdom Fungi; phylum Ascomycota; class Leotiomycetes; order Helotiales; family Sclerotiniaceae; genus Sclerotinia; species Sclerotinia borealis. The sequence goes on from KI628555.1 coordinate 239,022, forward strand.
AACAAATGATTCATATATTTATTGGTAGATATACTCGAGTATATATAGAATGGGTATAGCAACGTGGTATAAAGAAATACTCGTACGCGAGTATAGATTAAATTCTGCAAATCTAGAATGCCATCAAAGGCCGTAGGACACTGGAGCAAGAAACCTTTAAGACACTAATCATAACTCACTTCCTCCACTTCTGTTGACATATACGTTTTCCTCGTACGCGCCGGTACTCGATCATGCTCAGCGACCAACTTTGGTGTACCAAGAGGAAATAATGGACCAGACCAGACTCAATAAATTGATCGAGGTGCTTTTATATACTCGTGATGGGGTAGTAAGCTACTACCCACGCCATAATACAAGGCATCTGAAGTGCCAAAACTATTCAGCAGTGGCTCTTATACATGATACATCCTAGAATAACGTGGATAAAATCCTTCTGCTCTGCGCATCCAAAAGATACAGGGGCCAAATCCAATATCCAATATCCAAATATAGCATCACGTGTACATCCTCACACAGCCAAGCTCCTCGAGAAAGCCATCCATGATCTATCCTAGGACCTAGGTTCCAGGCTTCCAGCTTGGACATCACATCACCGACGCATCTAGATGAATGAATCCAGCTGAGAGAACCTTTAAAAAAAAAAAAGCAAAGAATCACGCTATTTTCACGCCGCCCCGAGCGCCATCATGTGTAGCCGGGGACTCTCCCGGACGCAAATACAATTACGCCATGCAGTACTCGAGTACAGTACAATACAATAATTGACAGACGGATTGGGGAGGGAAGAATGAAATCGATCCTAGGTTCCAGATAACGAATAACGAATATAACGAAACGCAGAAACAACAACGATGAGGGAAAAAACGAAAGTGCATGCACGGTCAGCTTATTAGCTTATGGAGAATTCCCGTTCGACTAACTACTTGTATAATGACTATTGCACAAAGGGTATAAATTGAAAAAGGGGAAGGGATCTAACCGCCATCTACACAAAAAAAGGGCTAACAAAGGGGAAAACAGGACAGGATCCGCAGGGAAGCGGGCCGCTTTGACTCGAGCATTATGGCATGAGCTTATGGCATGAGCTTAAATCTTACATCCTAGTCACTGCAATAGAAATTAGAAATACACTTACGACGATAATGCTATATATTAAATCTCGTTTTTGCTTCGTAAGTACTCGAGTATGTACTTAGGAACTGCTCCTCCTCTGATCTTCCTCTTTCTTTTTATCCCTATGGACTTGGGAAGTGTCTTTTTCCTTTAGAAACTTATCGGTACAGTATCTACTGTACTCAGTAGTCTCTTACCTTAGTTACTTAGTCGTCGTCGTTTCATAATTGAGGAAATAGGGAAATAGTCTGTGCTTGCCTTGTGACCTAGCCTTCTAATAATTCTCCCACCGCCCACCGCCCACCGCTTGACAATATTTAGGGTTGGTTACCCGAGCGAATGTTTTAGGGCTCGGGGATTTTCACTCCTGTCTACCGATTGGTAATTTGGTTCGCTTCACCCTTGTTCAGTGTTCAGTAAGACTTGTAACGGTGTAACCTCTTTTTGGGCGGGTGCCTGGTAAGGTTAGCATGGGCTGATCATCCCCAAGCCCCGTAATAATCTTCGAGAGGCCTGTCGGTTCGGAGTATCGTATCGTTGCTGACGACGTTATGTAGCTTTCCGTCTTCTGGGCCCATCAGGGCTGAAATGAAAAGTCCGGGGGTAACATTATTCATCGGGGGGGGTGGGGGGTCGCCGATGTTACCGTACTTGTCTGTCTGGTCGTTTATACTGTACCCAAAACCCAGATCGATCAATATTGAAGATGCAGTTCATGTATTGCTAACAGAAGTTGAAGATCACCCGGATATGAATGGAGAACGATAAAGAGATCTCATCCGGGGCCCGATAATATGTAATCTCACCAGCATTATTCCCATGCCGTTCGAACGAGATGAACCTTTTCTCCACAAAGTCCACTTGTACCAGCCTACCAGGGCATCACATTGCCAAGGACCCATATTCAGTCGGAAAAAAAAACGTGAAGAGAACAATATAAATGAAGAGATGAACGGCCCAGAATCATGGGTAGGGTAGGGTAGGGACTCGGGAGGGCATGTCCTTGTCAAATACCTTTGTTACAGATGAAAACCGAAGTTCACCGAAGAAAATGATGGAAATCCAGAACTTTTGATTGGCATTGGCATTATGGGATGTACGATGATGAAATCTTAATTAGGAATTTTTGGACCTCGTGTTTATTAGTAACTTTAGTTGCAGAAAATGGCAGAGTTTTCGAGTTTTCCCCGATTGTGACTCTTATTATATTCGAGCAAGAAGACAGGAGTTCTCGATAGAAACGGGGACAGATAATTACAACTAGCTAACACAACATAAATGGATCGATCTTGCTAATGCCTGACAAGCATGTAAAAGGGAGTTTCTTTTCCTAAGATGGAAGTATTTTATTTCATGTTATTCACCAAAGAAATCTGATAAGATGACTGACTGACTGTGCGAGACGAGATTCAATGTAAATACTGTAGCTATGTGAGGCCAGAACCAGAACCTATCTATCTTTCATCTGAAGATATTTTTCGTGCTCGGGGTTTTGGTAACTCGAGTATATGTCGATTGATCATCTGAACAACCCTTTTCAATTTGTTTTCAAATTTCAACTCTATGATATGAAATGATTGTACTCGAGTAGAGTACAGTACAAATACTAAACTTCAGCTGGTCTCGTAGAGTCGTAGTAAAGCAGTTTCGGAATCGTAGTCAAGCAAGTTAGCAATATACCACTGTCTACCAATGTCTACAGGTTATCCTTTCCTCGAGTTTTATCCCGTGTACTGTTACATACTGTGCTTACATTCATTTTCAACAGCGTTAATGCAGGTACAAAAGTATTAGAAAACCGTGACAGCTTCCACCGTTTCAAAGGCCCCCTTTTCATAATTGTAGTCTAATCGCAAGAGATTCTGATAACGCTACTGTCTGTAATGGGCGGATATCTGATTTCTGCACAGATTACCTACTAGGTCGATAATGTTTTTATGTTTCCTTTCCTTCCAGAAACTCCATTTTTAATTGTCAGAATTTCCTATTTGAAATTGTTCAGAACTGTATTAATATACTCGTACTAATATGTCATTGGATATTAATCATATTATAATTACATTATTACTGGTATATCTCTCTTAATTATCTGTACCAGTCAATACCTAGTATTCCTCAGCTTGAACCTAAGCTAAATAGAGAACAGAGAAGGGGGGATACCGTCTTACCATCAACTAACTGAGTTTGGAGCGAACCGTATTGGATCTAGCTGCAGATCATGTCAAAAAGCTAAACAGATTGTATGATTGGAAGAATCAGGAAAGCGAAGCGGTATACTTATCGCTAATCCCAAAAGCTAAACCCTACCACCTATCAAAACGCTATCAATATATCAATATGGAAGTGAGTATTCACACAGACCTTCATCAAATGGATATAATAGAAAGTAAATAAAGGAAAGGAGAAGAAAGAAGTGTAAATATATAGATGAAATAAATCAGAACGAAATGCTATCATTCATAATAAACTATACTATCTAGGTATACTATTACACTTCACCTCTTTTCCTTTCTCTTTTGGAAAAGATATTCAGATAGATATACATGCAATCATCACATATACATCCAGACCGAGTACATAACATTGAACAACAATTAAGAAAAAAAAGTCTTGGAAAGTATCATAATTGCCGCCACCATTCTCTCAGTCATTTCCATCTGATCTGGGATCACTGATAATAACTCTTCTGGAATTCTGGAAGTTCTGTTTTATTCTAGATACGAGTAGATGTATATCGATACACAAACACTGAAATTCATTAATCCGATACAATCGCACAGAGTAACTTACATTACCCCTCTGCCCTCCCTCCACCTTCCGCAAAAAGTACAACAATTGACCCTCAAGCATTAGGTATATCATATCATATCATATCATATCAAATCTCACCCACCTACAAGCAGGCAGCTCATCATCATATCAAATCCATCCAACCCCCAGCTTCCTAAACCCTATCATCTCATCTAATTGGCCACCCAATCACCACCCACAATACAAAATTTCCCCAAAATCGAAAATAAATATATACCTTCCCCCGCATCAATATTGCTTTTAAATAACCTGCACCGCCTGCATTACCGCATAAATATTGCAGCAGATTTTACGAGCGAGCACCACCTACAATCAAACTTACATTTGCTTCTTCCCGTCACGCAACTGGCGTTGTTTGGATCTTGTCTTGGCCTGTATCTTTGTATCTTTTCATTTATTCTTTATTTAGGTCTAATCCCATTGCATGCAAGCCCTTCCATCCCATAAATGCAAACCTGGACCTGGTAAACTACTAGGTACACTTGCATTAATTTCTCCTGCTCCTGCGCTCTCCTTGTTCTACTTCTGTTCCAATAGATAAAAGTGACGATTTGTTAGATTTCGCAACGAACAACCAACACGTGAGAAAGTCAATAAGACTATTTTATTACTTTTTCCAAATTGATTATCGTTTTATATTTCCCTCTTTTCTCCCTTTTCTATCTCCTCTTCTGGATTTTCTATACAACACATACACACACTCACTCACACACTCACTGGACATTTTTTAATCAAAATTTTACATCAATTCGATTCGATAGCGCAGATTAAAAAAACATCGGAAATTCAATTTCTATAGGATACCATAGGTCGACAATATTATTTATACACAAATATAATATACGAGTTACTGGTACTGTACACAGCAACATAGCAACGGCGGCACTACCCAAACCCAAACCCAAACCTAAATAAAACACACAGAATGCCATTAATTGATTCATAAATCCGTATTTATATTTATACCTACCTAGGTAATTAATTACTCAAACCATCCTTCCTTTCGAAATTTATAAGCTTTCAACCTGTCAACCTTTCACTTTAACTTCACTCTTCACTTCACTTCTCATCTCACGGTTCACTTCACTTCACTTCTCACGGGTTCACCTCCACCTTACCCCCTTCATCTAATCTAGACCGACCCCTCGTCTCGTCTCGTCTCGCCAAACCCAAACCCAACTAACCTGACCAATTTACCATCATCCTTCCCATCCTTATCACACCACATCCACACCTAGAAAAGATTGTACTCGGTAAGTACCTAGTACCTACTCCGTACCAACCAACTCCACCTACCCCCGCCCTCACCCTCACCCTCGCCCTCGCCCTCGCCCTACGAACGAAACACCCAAGACTCGCACTCCTATCCTAATCTATCATATCCTAACCTAACCTATCCTAACCTATCCTCTCCTATCCTCTCCTATCCAATCCAATCCAATCCAGCCCCATACAAAAAAAAACCATAAAACAAGAAAACCATAAAACCATAAAATCATAAAATAATAATAAAAACTCGGCATAATCCCAGGGCCCGGGGGTCCTTCCCGTAAGATTCAATTCTTAAGAAACTAGAACTAGAACCAAGAAACAGAATGAACTAAGAACTAAAAGAATTAGAAACTAGAAACTAAGCTTTTCAGTATTTCGAATTACAGTACAGTATTCATAATTTTAAACAAGTCAATAAACCCGGTTCGGTCATGCTATATCATATATCAATCATATCATATCATAAAGATGATATAACCTATTCATCCACCACCCCATTTCCATCCCCGTCCATCCCATCCCATCCATCACCGTGAATGATTTTCCGAATTTCTTCCTTCCTTACACTTACTTACTTTATTGTACCTGTACCAACATCCATCAACATCAACATCGAAAATAGATCCCACGTTTTTGATTTCTCTTATCACTGCAACAGCTTCCAATTGCAACACCACACCACACCAGTCTACTCCACTCCACCCCCATCAGACCCAGAATTAAATTAAAAATTCTACGAAAAACGAGAGTGTACAACATACTTTGCTTACCTTACCTTACCTGCACCTATCGTACCTACCGGTCTGCCTAGCCACCTGCATATCATATCATATCCTATCATCAGCCTGCCTGCCAGTTACCGAAGCTCACCCTATATAATATTATCCATCCATGTTCACGGAATCTTTCCAGCACGACTACAGTACTGCACTGCCATATTTTCACACCTACAGCCTACATCCATCCATCCAGGATTATTAATTACCAAGCATAGCTCCTAGCAAAGCAAAGCAAACAGATCAGAGATACATCGTACACGCGACCTTGCACAACATCTCCCGACATTCTTTCAAAGTAAACTTACACATTACATACATACCTACCTACCTACCTACATACATACACAACAACGATCCCGTCCTGCATACTGCGTGGAATTTTCGATACATTATCTTCCCATATCAGATCATCAGAGCAAGAGAAGAGATTGGGTGCGAGGAAACGAGGAAACGAAAGCACGCAACTAAAGTAATACGTCGTGTAGCCTCGGGACCATCGTTTTGAGACAAGGTCTGGATACACAACATATAATCAACACGCTCCTTTTGGGTAATACGCCGTACGTGCTACCTAGTCAAAAGACTGGATGAACATTACGTGAAGAAGGAGAAATAGAAGGGAGCCTTTCAATTCCGAATCCGAATCTTTCATAGTCCAGCCAGTCAGCCATTCTTTAACGTTTCTCCTTCGTGTTTATTGAGAAGTAGCCATCTCTGTGAGGAGTTGTTTGTCTTCTTGTCATTCGTTTATCCCATCTATTTCGACGTCGCGTTCCGGACACCGCTATCCATAGCTACCGTTCTAAAGGATCTGTATTCCTCGTTGCCGTCTTAAATCAAGTCATACCACGGATGCCATCACTTCAGTAACGCCACGGCTTCACTCGTTCAGCAATCAACATCATGACGGCCTCCAAAGCACTGCCACTGAGTTTGGGATTTTTAGCATTGGCAAGTGAGACTGTCATGCTTACCTTCAATATCATCTTTTCAATCACCATTTCGAAATATGATACGCCAAATCGAGCAAGCGTATCATCTTATGTCGCATCAGGTCTTGGAGCCGTCACGGAAGCATTACTGGTGCTACTGGTGATCAGACAGACCAGATGCCAAAACTACATCCAAGACCATGGAACCGGGCGGCTGCGAATATATCTCTTCGCCGGACTTACCTCCGTATTTACTGTATTATCAGCAATAGCTACAGCACTATCACTGTGTTTTATGAGACAAGATTTGTCTCTACTTCCAATCAAAATTCTTTCCTCTCCTGCGACATCCATGACGATGGGTGGATTCGTTATTTGGGCAATATCGTTGGCTTCGCAAGCTGTATTTCTCATTTGTTTGGTGGTATTCCAAAGAAAAGACTTTCATCAACAGATTCAACCATACATCACCGAATCGGAGCCACACGCTTCTTCAGAAATGCAGGAAAGATCACAACCTCACAGCGTACACGAAGGGTATGGCTATGAGAGAAACGGCTCAATAGAGTCGAAGACTCAATGGTCAACTGGAGGACGATCTCGATCAGGGTCAGATCCCAAGGGCTCGATCGGCTCGTTTCGATCGACAGTCTCGCATGTTGTGCGCCCAATCACCTCGAAAACACGACTGATTCATTCCAACAGCCAACTCAGTAACAGTTTTCGACCACCTTCTATCGATTCGATTCAGCGCGAAATGATTGTATCGATTGAAGACGACTTCGACTCCTGGAATACATCGGGTGTAGATGCGCAATCTCGACAAGTTATCGAATCAGCTTCACCTAGTCTTCCAAGGTTTCTCGAAACCATTCCAGCAAGTCCCACTGGTAGCAGAAGTCCTAGCCCGGAATTTCCGTTAGATTTGGAACCACCAAGGCCGACACGAAGTCGAAGTTACAGTCCGGCCGCTAGTATCAGGAGTGAGAGATCCATCTACCGAGCTAGGGTGGCGGCGATGGGTACAGAGAGCACAAATGAAGAAAATATACACCCCTTATTTAGATCCGACTCTCCTGGTCCAGCACCGTACACAACCGCCGAAACAATAATAACAGCTGCTCCCGGAGCTGGATCGATTACCTTATCGGATGTTCGTAGCATCCGTTCGATAAAGCGACTGAGAAGCGAAAGTCTGCCTCCACTCATGCATAACCCCAGTCTGGACAGCCTCCGACGAGCGATAGAACAGGAAGATATGGAGAATGCCGAAGAAGCCGAGAGTGAGCGTTCTCTAACACCACCTATACCGGAATGGATATTAGGAGCTGGACCGCGCTCCAGTATGTCCGAGTACAACCGCAAGAAGGCAATGTCTGAGAGTAAAGTAGGAAGGGCTGATACGGCAGAGTATTGAGCAATGAACATTGGGAGGTGGTGGTTCAAATAATGTTTGATAAGAAACTCCATGAGTGGAATGATAGCGAAAGGCGGAACGAATTTCTTTGCTCAATAAAGCGGGGATGGAATGTCATGACGAAACCAGATACCATTTGATATTAGCGTGGCGTTAAGTTTTGAACTTTAGATATACCTTAAATCTTAACGAAATAGATGAATTTTTTGAAAGAATCATGGTTCCATTATGAATTTATGATACGGTGGATGTTTTCGTTGTGTAACCCTTAGGTTTTTCGACGGCGGACTAAAAGAGTCATAGTAGTGTAGTAGTAGTAGTATTGGTGGATGAACATGGGTATATGCACCAAGACATATACGAGTATATCGATGATATCGAAATGAATAGCCTCGAAGCGCCTCGAACGGTCGAGTTATGTTGGTTCTTGAGTTGATGTTATGTTTGGTTCTGAATCCTCGGCAGACAAGGCTGAATAAGATTCGACCCCGCAACTACCTACCTCGTAACTCGTACAGACAGGCATAGGTAGTATTTTCTGCCACATCATACGAGTTACCTTTAGATAGACTTTCTTTTTGCCTGAAGCTGCAATTCGTATTTATCGGTGGTGAGTGAATTCATAGAATTGGATGGAAAGGGTTCTTTGTTATTTTGTTATCGTAAAGGGTAAGATATGGTAAGGAATGGCAAGGACAAGAGTAAGAGTAAGAGTAAGAGTAAGAGTAAGAGTAAGAGTAAGAGTAAGAGTAAGAGCAAGAGCAAGAGCAAGAGTAAGAGCAAGAGCAAGAGCAAGAGTAAGAATAAGAGAAAGAGCAAGAGCAAATGAATAGTGAGGACTTTAATAGAAATATTATATTGAATTGAATAATGTGAATAATTGAAAGTCTTGAATTTATACTAATGGTTGACAAGAATTGGTAACTGGTATTGTACAAGCAAGAAATCCGAATAATGATCCGATATACGACTACCAGTTGCAGCCTGGTTATTGGCGCTAATTCACGCCACTAAACTGGTCCGTGCAAGGGATAGAGGGTTGTTACTAACTAATAACTTATCCACCAGTTTCTTTTATCATTATCCTCCAAGTTCGTTCTTTCTATCAAGGCGCAACTCCAAACTTATTACAACATTTTCAACATTCTATCTTATTGAAGGTTAACTGAAAACTCTCGATATTACATTCAAAACACCTTTTCCCTCTAACATATCAACCTTCATCAACCTCTCACAGCTACCTACCAGTCTTCATCACAGTCGCATTTTCAAATCGCCAATATGAAGTTGACTTTCAAGGTATATTTGTTACTTACCTCTCCATTATCCAACTTCAAAGAGTCTGTATACTAATTACTGTTGGTCGCATTTAGGATTTGAAGCAACAGAAGTTCGTCATCGAGGCTGAACCTACTGAACTTGTATGTACCCTATGTGCTCGAACCTCGATTCTACTCTATCCTACCACTACCGCTGCGTTATATAATCTTGGGATGAAAGCTGACACAGATAACACAGATCTCTGAGATTAAGGAGAAGATCTCACAGGAGAAAGGATGGGAGGTATCGCAACAAAAGTTGATCTATTCTGGTATGCTTTGAAACCGCGCGCAGATGTTTATGGCTGGTTAAAGGCTGTTGGCGCAGGTCTTGCTAACAAAATATCTAGGTAAGATTCTACAAGATGCGAACACAGTAGAGTCCTATCACATCGAGGAGAAGGGATTCATCGTCTGCATGGTCTCAAAGGTAAATATCTTCAACCGACCTAACACTATTTACCTCTGTTTTTAACACTTGTTATAGCCCAAGGCTGCACCAGTTGCGTCCTCGTCTGCGCCTAAAGCTCCATCAACTCCGGTTCCAGCCACAGCTGCTACCCCCGCTCCACCTGCCGCGCCCGCACATTCTTCGAGTACTGCAAACATCGCTGTTCCAGCTACACCTTCTCCTGCTGGTGCCTCGGTCCCATCTGTTCAAGCCACACCATCAAATGAAACTACTGGTCTTGCGATGGGAGCTGACCGCTCAGCACAAATCGCCGAAATGGAGGCTATGGGCTTCGAGAGATCACAAATCGATTTGGCTATGCGTGCCGCTTTCTACAACTCGGAGCGTGCCATCGAATACTTGTTGACTGTAGGTTAAGATAAGTTCGAGAAATGTTGACAATTACTAATGATAATATAGGGAATTCCAGAAAACCTTCTCCAAGAACAACGACAAGCTGCACCTGCCGCACCTGCTGCCGGTCAAGCTTCTTCCCCCCCTGCTGCTGGCGGTGAGGATGATCCAGTCGATCTCTTCGCAGCAGCTGCTAACGCTGGTAATCGCGGAGGAGCTGCTCGTGGAGGAGCTGGGGCTGGAGCCGGTATATTGGGCGATGCGGGAGTTGGAGCTGTAGCTGGTGGACTCGGCAGCCTCGAGTTTCTCCGAAACAACCCCCAATTCCAGCAACTTCGACAAGTCGTTCAACAACAACCTCAGATGCTCGAACCAATCCTTCAACAGGTCGGAGCTGGTAACCCACAGTTGGCAACTTTGATCAGTCAACACCCAGAGCAATTCTTACAACTTTTGAGTGAGAATGCCGATGACGATGCGCCACTTCCACCAGGAGCACAGGCTATTGAGGTTTCGCCAGAGGAACGTGAAGCTATTGAGAGAGTAAGGAGTTTCCATCCCCATAAATTTTACTTTCCACTTACAATCCATAGTTATGTCGTCTTGGTTTCAACAGAGATCAAGCAATTCAAGCTTACTTTGCGTGCGATAAAAACGAAGAATTGGCGGCAAACTTTCTCTTCGAGCAACCGGAGGATGAGGAATAGATTTCTTTACTTCTATGATTCTCGTATCTCCAAATTCAAACAATTTTCTACTTTATTCCCTTTTCGTTGAGCGAATGAACATGAATCCGCTTCCCAATTTTCGTATTTTCGTATGGTAATACCGGAGACTGAGGGAAGGGAATCGAAGGGGTGGCGGGGAAGTGGGAAATGAGTGGGAAGCAAGAAGGCTGGCATTTTTTTTTTTTCATAAGGTCGGAAGGGAGGGATTTGTGACGGACGAGTTACGAAAGTACACACAAGTACACACGTTGCATACTACTTCTCCACCATAGTAAAAATGAATGTAAACTCATTCATCGTACAAGCCTCGTCTTTTGACAATAGTGGAATAACAAATAAGGAATAAGGAAAAATACGTTAAAATAAACCTGTAAAGCTGACGGCCTCCTTTCTTGTATGTATGTATATATATGTATAAGAGATGATGAGGTATAGATATATAGATTCTACTTTTAATTTGAATTATATTCTTATATTTATATACAATTACATATATACACACTCTCTCTCTCAATAGTAGAAATACAAATAAGGAATAAGAAAAGATATATTAATATAAATCTATAAAACTAACGATTTCCTTTCTTGTGTATATATATATATATATAAGATGAGAGAGATATATAGATTCTACTTCTTCTAATTTGAACTATGATCTTATATTCTCATATTCACACACAAGTACACACACATACTCACTCTCTCTCTCTCTCTTCTCCAAGCGGCTACTCGATCCTACCGTTGCCGTTCATTTGCCGCGTCCTTCAAGGTTTGTCAGGTTGATATTTAGACAGTTTAGTGTACGGTAACCTATGCGAGTCCACCAATCAGATCGTAGGAAAAGTATGATATGTCCGTAGGTGCAACTATTAAGACTTCACACTTTTGTATTTTCCTTCATTAACGATTACCTTTGCTCCAACATTTGATTCTTTAACTCTAATCTACTATTCACATTCCAATCTGTACTTCAAGCAATATTTCATCCATATTTGGAAATCAATTTTCTATTTGAAAGAGAACCAACCGACCCTTCAGAACGAAAAACGCACTACCGGTGGTCATTAATCCAAGACATCCGTCACCACCTTACTTCGACTTTTCCCAGCTTCGTTATAATACTTTACAAAGCTAGCAAATCCAATCTCAACAACCAACATGGAACCCCCGACATATTCTACGCGCTCTAAACGTAAATCTAATGAATTGGAGCGCAGTTCATCCCCTTCAAAAAAATCACGAACATCGCTTGATCTTCCACCTTCTTCTCCATTATCATCTCCATCCTCTACGTCAGCTGACGCCGTTTTAACTCAAAGTCCAATGGACTCTGAAAATCTTGATATCGACGCGGGAATACCTCTCCGAGGAGGATTTCGCGGTCGAGGTCGTGGACGCGGGAAAATTCGTGGGGCGGGACGAGTCCGACGAAATGGGAATGCGAAAGTTCACGTTTCAAAGGTCACAGATCTGGATGTCAATGCAGGTATGGCAGGTGGAAAAACCTTTCGTGGAAGGGGTGGCCATCGGGTGAAAAAATCAAGTAATGCGAGGATACAGAGTTTGTATCATCGTAAACAATTGCTCAAGACTCAGTATAAGCAGGTGGCTTTGTTGCAGAGAGCCGCCCTGGATACCATTGCGGATAAGTCGTTACAAGCTACGAGCGAGGATCCAAAATATCATGAGACGTTGCCGGAATTTGTGAGGATTTGTGATCAATTGGTTGCGAAGTATGAGGAGAGAGTTGCGCTGCTGGAGGCTCAGCGTACATTTCAATTGCAGAATGCGGAGAAACAGAGGTTTCTTGCGGAGCAATATACTAAGGGGGTATATGAGGTATGTTATTCAATGATCATTATCAACAACATTGTTAACATATTTATAGACAAAAGTAGATATGATCAAGGAAAAGTACGATTTGATTATCAAGAGAAGACTCATTGAAGAACATCAGCAAATGGAAATGCGATCTGGTGCTGATAGTCCATCTCAGCATGAAGTAAGTGAAGGAGACTTTTTTATATCAATTGTTACTGATATTTACCAGCTTGATTTTTCACATATCAAAAGAATACCCGAAGAAAACTTTATTCATCCCGCAGATGCGTGGGTTGATGGTGGTCGTGCCACACAGCTTGCTGCTGAAGCTGAGAAGGAAAAGGGTAAAAAACGAGGCGGTCGTGGAAAGAAATCTACGAAGTTGCCTGCATCACCGTTCAAACCTCTAGATGTTGTGAATCCCGATGAGACTGAAGTTGCGCCAAAAAAGACATCCTTGTACCAACCTGCGACCTCATTATCTCTCGCTACTACCGTGGATGGAGATTCTGCAGCTCCCACCCCAACCGAATTGACCGAGCAAGAAGATGCCGATGAGCTCGAGACCGATAAATTTGGAGTTTACATACCAAATAAAGCAAGACCTAGAAATGGCGATCCACCAAATAATCGTATAGTGGTTGAGCCTCCATTTACTTTCGATGACGATGAAATTGGTATCCGTCATCACCATTACAAGAAGTACAACAAGAATGATCTCCCAACATTCATTGGAATGGACCCTACTCCACAGCCAAAAACCTTCCACTATGATCCTTGGGTAAGGAATCATCATTCTACGAACAACCGACTGGAAGATTTGGATCAGACGATTGTTGAAACTCATAAACTGCATCCTACTTTGGGTTTGCCTGTCAGGGGTTCCATTAATCCTACACTTACTATGAGAAGTGATTGGAGTAAACCCGTAGCAGAGACCAAACCTGTTGTCTTCGTTGTCGAAACTCAAGATGAAGAATCTCTCAAGCCAAGATTTGAGACTTCTCGATCTGCATGGATGGCGCGTACAGAAAGAGAATTTGCGGATCTTGGTCATCAGCTCAAGATGGCTGAATCTTTGGAGGCGATTGGTCTTCGTGATCCTATCCTTCGTCCAATTGAGGAGAGGGTCGAACCTCAAATTATTGGCAAGATTAGTGATGATTTGTTGCGGGCTGTATCAGAGGCAATGAATCCTTCACGTATGCCGGCTCCATCAATAACCTCAATCAGAGCAAATTCAACAGCTCCAACTTCGGTACCTGGAACACCTGCGCCAACACAAAGAACTCAGGGTTATGACCCAGTCCGTGATACTGGATATTCTCCTCACGCACGTCGATCCCCTGTCAAAAATATCAACCATACTGGAAACCTAGGTTTTCTCGCCGATGCAGCCGAACTACACGGAGCATCCCAAACACGCGGAGGCTATCCCCAGTCTATCACTCCAGCCCCAAGACCAATGCAACAATTTCAACACACTTTCCCCCAACCAGAATTCCATAGAGCAGCTCCATCATTTGCGCCTCCACCCCCACATATGAAACTCCCGCATCCATCACCAATGACTCTTCCACCTCCTCCTCAGCCGTCGCAGCAACAGACGCAGTTCTTTCAATATGCGGGTCCGTCCCAGGCTCAAGGTGGTTCGCATAATAGGTACAAGGAGATTCTTCCGGCTCCGCCACCAAGAAGAATGCAGTCCGCTTCGTTGCCGGTACCGGTGCTGCCGGGGGGTATGAGCTTTAATCCGTTTTCGAATGGGAACACGTTTGGGGGTAATTCGGGGAGATAAGATGTGCTTGATTGGGGAAGACGAAACACGGATCACGAATTCATACTAGCCAAAAAGTTTCGAATGTTAGAAGAGTCTCAGATATTACGGCAATCACATGTCTCAATTGGTTTAATAAGGCGCTGAACTCGGATCTGGTTGGGTGGGCTATCGAAGACTACATGCGTTCATCAAACAAATGAACTGGAACTAGAATTAGAAGGGCGAAATGGAAGAGCGAAATCAATATTAGCATTAGGAGCACAGCAGCGCAGTCACAAAAGGGTTTTTTATTTTGGCTCTTTTTGGTGAACGAATTTCGTTTTAGCAATGGGATGGGAGGGGAGGGGACGGGAGGGGAGGCAGGAGTCTTGGGTGAGAATTTGAGGGTTATTAAATTGTGGAATGGTTGAAAAGATGGAAAGGTGGAGAGAGGTGAGAATATGGGGAATCGAAATGATTAATTTTTTAACGCTTTGGGGGGTTAGAGATGTATGTAGAAATGTAGAAAAGAAAATTTTCCGAATTTTGTGGCTTTGAGTTTTGAGTTTGGGATTTGGAATTTGCTTTGGAGTGCAGTGCTGTGTTTTTGATGAATGTGTTGAATGAATGGATTGATATAATTTATTTAGATTTATTTCTGATGGGTTTTGTGAGTTAGGTAGTTTTGGCTAGTGAGTATACGATACGAGTATTGATAACAATAAATTTCCAAAAAAAGACTCAATTTATTGAATTTCAAATTACTTTCTAGCTAATTTATCATTTAACAAGTTTCTCGTTAGTAGAGAGGGAGGATGCTGATGAGTCTCCAAACAGAATAATGATTTGATGATTTGAATTTCTGACTGATTCCTTAAGTCTTGAGTGTATTTGAAATGTGCATTTATAGTTGCCAGTGGGCGCTGCCCGTTCTTGTGTTGGTTTTGGGTGTTCTTCATCGTTTTTGATATCCAAATAAAATATCTCTGTAACATATCCAAAAGCATATCCAAAGCACAACCAAAGCACAACCAAAGCCTATCCAACCCATAACTAAACTGCATCACTCCATAAGAATAGAGGGTTATTTCATCATCGCTCACTACTTCATTTCCAGTATGCACCATCAGTTTATCCCAGTCTCTCCACATCGTTCTAGAAGCAAGATGTCGGAGCTCAACCTACAACCTTCTCGTCAAGATCATGGCTCTAATCCCATCTCTAGTGGCCACAACAGAAAGGCCTTAATTTTAGTACAAGGTGGGCCTGTGGAAAGGGAATGGTCATTCCCAGCGTTATCCCATTCACTCAAGATTGACCCACGCCTTCCTCGACCTATGGGTCGATGCCGATACAAAGTGGCAATATGGAAGAAATTTGTGGTACCGGATGTACCGAACGATGCACATAGTGGGACTTGCTTCATCGCCCACTCAGAAAAATGTGTGCGATACAATCCTCGATGTGGACCGAAGGCTTGCTGTGGAGAATCTGTTAACGAACCTGACAACAAGGAGGGGTTTTGTCTTGGGGAGAATTGCCCGGGGCTTGAAATGCTTGTGGATGGGCAAAAGCCCGAGATCCCGGATGTCGACTTCGTTATGGAGTATTATTATGGACATGACATTGACCAGTTAGAAACCGAGAGAAAATGGCTGAGGATAGTGAGGCTCCAGGAAAAATACGGGAAGACCCCATTTCCTGCATGGAAGAATGCGGATGGGGAGAATAATCCGTCTTTTGCGGAAGGAACAAGAGAACTTCAGGGAGTGGTGGATCCAGAGGAGATGCCACACACGAGGCAGGTTATGAGCCATTATCCGGTCTAACTCATTATGGCCAAACCACTATGCGTGGGTGTCTGTTTAATTTCTTTGTGTAGGTAGTGGTTGCATAACGATGAGCTGGTGGGTTGATAGGGTGGTATGTATGGTATGGTATGGTGTTTTATTGACGGGTTCAGTAGTACGAATGTCTTGCACGAGCAATGAAAATATTGGTAGGGTTTTGGTCTTTGGTGTACTGGATTGAGCTTGAATTGGGAGCTTGCAGTGGTTTTTCTTAAACAAATTAATAAACTTGGAAGCAGCTTCGAAACTTCTGGCTGTTCTCGTATTCCCAACACAGTTGTGCAATAATAGGTAAAAAAAAAAGATAGAGTTTTTGCATGTCTAGTTGTAAAATGTCTTCTTTGAGGCATTCAAATTTCAGAGTCCCAAGGAGAAAGGTATAAAAGATCAACCAAGTACCTATCTTTGACTCTTACTACAGATTCTTTATGCCTCCGACTGAGACTACGAGGCGCATGCATAGCATACTCGCCACTCAATTATCGTGAATGAACCCACTTGATGTTCATTTCGATAACTCGTAGACCATCAGAACCCAAACAAAGCCCATCCTATCCCATTTGCGATATCAAGGCAATATTTCCCATCTACTCAATTGAGCCTCACTGCGTCGACGTCTTATTACTTACTTGTACTTGAGAGTCTTCACTCTTCATTCTGAGCAAAGATGAGTCGAAAAGCTTTAACAGTATTTGAACAGAGTAAGAGTCATCCCACATAGAAAATCCCTGCTAGCGTTATTTTACCCATCGAGAATGCTTTGCCGATTTCTCCAATAAATCCAAGTGCAGAGAACTTCGAAAATCTTCAAAAGCAAAACGATTATAATCTACAACGACATCATACACGCATTCCTTTTCACTTTTTGAATAGGATTTTCACCGGAAACAAATACAGATACCCAAGAAGATAATTTTTGAGAAACATTTATAATGGCGGTTCGTGCCCAATTCGAGAATTCAAATGAGTAGGTTTCTGTCTTACCCCTCCTCGTTGCAGATGAAATGATGGATGGGATGGGAGAGAGGGTAGTTACCCCACTATTGGTGGCACAATTGATGTGATGTGCGGTGGAAATGGTGGGATTGAAATGAGAACTGCGGAGAGGAGAAAAGAAGTAGAGTTTTGAATAATGGATGTGATGCTGACGAGATGATTTGATTAGAGTCGGTGTCTTTGCTACATTGACAAATTCATATGCCTTGGTGGCAGTAGGTGCAAGTGAAAATTTCTACAGGTATGTATATCTTAAACCCCTATACTTTCAACTTCCGGCGCATTCACATCCTCTCGGTGGGAGACAGTAACTAATGAGGCAAACAAAAAAGTGTATTCGAAGCAGAACTCCAAGATGTTATCCCAATTTGCCATGCGACAATCGCAGGAACTCGTATCATTGGACGTTTGACAGCAGGTAACAAGAAGGGACTTTTGGTGCCAACGAGTACGACGGATCAGGAATTGCAACATTTGAGAAATAGTTTGCCAGATGGTGTCAAGATACAGGTAGGTTTTTTTTTCATTTGCTATTGGAGGAGTGGACGGCTTTGCTTTGCGGTGCTTGTGGATGGCTTTACTTTTCTCCTTCAAGGCTCCGTTTCTCCATTAGTACTAGTACTAACGAATAATCTAAATAGAGAATAGAAGAGAGACTCTCAGCTCTCGGAAACGTCATAGTATCCAACGACCATGTCGCACTCGTCCATCCGGATCTCGAGCGCGAAACCGAAGAAATTATCGCCGATGTCCTCGGAGTCGAAGTATTTCGTCAAACAATCGCTGATAACGTCCTTGTCGGATCCTACATGGCACTTTCCAACCAAGGTGGTATCGTGCATCCTAAAACCAGTATCCAGGATCAAGATGAATTATCTTCGTTATTACAAGTTCCATTGGTTGCGGGTAGTGTGAACAGAGGTAGCAGTGTTGTAGGTGCGGGTATGGTTGTTAACGACTGGATGGCGGTTACCGGGTTGGACACTACAGCTACAGAATTGAGCGTGGTAGAGAGTGTGTTCAGGTTAGGTGAAGGACAGGGTCCAAGTGATATTGCGGGAAAGAACAAGGATACTATGGTGGAGAGTTTCTATTAAGTATTTGGTGGTGGAATATATGGGAGAGCGTGGAGGGTTGGAGACTCTAGTCTCATGGCTTCGGCCTTCAATGTTTATTATAGAGTGGTTATCATGACGCATTTGCTAGCAGGGGCTTTGTCTCTCACATTGCTGAGATATAATTGACACAGCGAGCGGGTCAATTGATGACTTTGAATCGAGACCTTTTCTCTCATCTGCAAGCATGGCGTGGTATCTTCGATTGGTATATGCCAAAGGAATCCAATACAATAGTACTAGACTAACATCCCAACCCCAATTGTTATTTTATATCTAATTTATCCAGTATAATAGATCAGCACAGATCTTACCAATTGTAAATAGTCTCGGTCTATGAGCTGTGCCATGAATATGCAGACATATTGATGCAGTTACCCCTCTATGAATTATCTGATAGTACAACCTCCATATCTACAAGGCTTTGGAAGCTTGAGTCAGTCCAATTCACCGTACTTCCTTCTCTCTTCTACATTTAGAAGTATCGTACCGTACCGTACATTCACTCAATTCAGCCAAACCAATATCCCCAATCGAACCGAAATTCTTGATAATCTACACGTGATGAACCCGCCGTCTTCGTGTTGTGCGTCCGTGCGCATCGAAAAGAAAGTTCACTTTTACTTTTACGTTTACTATTTTTTTCGGAGTTTTCTTTATTTTGATGATCTTCCTAGTTGGTATCTTCTACTTGTTTGAGATCGCTTTTCAATCTTTTCAATGATGGTATGATGGTCACGCAATAAGGTTGATTATTAGTTGGAGGTTTATCGTCGCCACAGGTTGGAGTTTTGAGAAAAACGGGATAAAAGACAGTGGTTAAGAAAGAACGAAAGTGCCTTGTTGTACCTGGTGAAGCAAGAGGGAAAATCTAACAAACGTGATCATCTTCAGAAATGGATGGGGGTATTTTGGAGATGGATCTGGGGATGGACCTTTATGAGGAGTGGGATTGGCAGAGGTTTAGGGAGGCGGAGAGTATGGAGTTGGAGGATGAAGATGAGGGTAGTGTCATGCAGCTAGGGATGGGGATGGAGAATGGGGAGGAGGTTAGGAAGGATGTTAGGGAGAGGATGGAGAATGGGGAAAGAAAAGAGGATGTGGGTGAAACGGAGGAAGTGTATTCACGGAGAAATGTTTTGCCACAGTATGATGGGATGGCTGACGATACGGTCGAGGGTAGAGAAGCTGCATCGATATCAAAAATGGTGGTTGACGATTTCAGGCCGAGATCGCGCCAAATGGTTTTGCCACAATATGATGGCCTGGCTGAAGAGCCGGAAGAGGCTATATCCACGGCAAAAACCAGGGCTGAGGATGTCGATGTGAGTCTTCGTGTCGGTGATACCACGGCTTTTACTTCATTATCAGATAATGCCCTAGGCAATTCTGAGGTCCAAGAGCAAAGTGCGACATTGAAAGTGGTTGAGGCAAATAGAGAAGAAAACCACCTGGACAATCTTCTCAGCCAGAACTACGAAGCAATTCAAGCCTATATTGATGACGGCGAGCATCCCCCAGAAGACATGGCATCCGAGCGAAAAGCTGTGCTAGACCAGAAAAAGGCACTAAAAGCTCTTGCGGATAACTCGCAAGATTCCCAGGATGACCATAAGTCAGAACGGCATGATGGTGGGGCAGAGCACAGAGGAGATCGAGAGATGATTCTAGATGGTGATGAGAGTATTTCGGATTTTCTTGGGGGTGAGACAGGGGATGAAGATATGGTTGAAATTGGGGAAAGCGCGATTACTCGGGAAAGTCATAAGGAGACTTCAGATTCGGAATCGATTGCTATCGAGACAGCATCAAAGCTCGATCCACTTGCAGATGTTGATACTTCTGCAGAGAACGAACGTGTGGAAGAGCAGACCAACAACAAAATCAGGTATTCTGTTTCGGGTGGCGAACAGTCTGTGGCGAAGAAAATTCACGACGATGCATCGAGCTTGACAGAATTTGTCACCGAGATGGAGGTTGAGGCAGTAGTCGATGAAGTTGCAAATGAGGTAAATGACGGACCCGAAAGAAATCATGGCAATGTTTCGATTTTGGCAACGGCTCATTCCTACATATTTGATGAGACTGAGGTCAACAGCAACACAGATAGTCATTCCGAAACCGACATTCACGCGGCTGAAATTAATACCAGCGGTTTTCTCAGTAATAAAGATCTGAGAGATCTTGAAGGAAAACCCAGCTCGATATCTACTCAAGATAAATTACCAGTTAAATTTACTTCCCAGGACGGATCTTCCGACGAGATCATAGCCGCCATGAAAGACAATACGGATGAAAGCACTTTAAATGACGCAGACATGGACAAAGTGCCAGCTCTTACTTATGCAGACACTCAAGATTCAAGCATCACCGATCATGGACCAGTGAATGAAAACAGCGTGGAAGATTTCGATTTACCTAGTCTCACTAGAGTAGAAGCAACAAGACAACCAGAAATTCCGGACAGCGATGCAGTCACAGAATCGAGTCAGCAATCTCCACAGAAACTCAGCCATATTGAGAGAACGCTTGGTAGTGCGATGAAGAATACGAAGAACGAGGAAATGCCAGTTGCAAGTGATGTGACTGGAGAAGACAACGAGGATAAAGACACCGAAGGCGTTGAAAGCTCATTTGGAAGAGAATGTGCTACAAGCTCCTTTGACCCAAAGAAACATCTCAATGAGCCAGAAGTGACGGGAGCCCAGAGTCTGCAGAATGGATCAGATGATCCCGAAGAAGATCAAGAATTGGTCGAGGTTGCAACCGCTGATTCTGCGGAGAAAGTGTTGCGAAATTCTAGAGCTGAAATCAAAGATAATATAGAAGTCGAGTCGCCTCCTACTAAATCTCTACCACAAAAGAAGACGAATAAGAGAGGTCGACCACCAGGAAGAAAAATATCAGGAATGGTCAACAATAAAGGTGACGACGAAGGACCTATTGAAAAGAAAGCAAAGCTTGTCGAAGCTGAATCAGAGACGCCGATGAGTCCAGATGCCAAGGACAGCTCAAATGCAAGCAGCTCTGTACCAGAGAAGCAAAAGCGAGACGGGCCATCTAGTGAGAAGATGTCTACAATATATATTAACAAGGGTGCCACAGAAGAAGGCAAAACAATTATGGATGCAGCAGATAGCTCCGAAGTCGCTTTCGTCGACAAAACAGACATGCTAAATAAGCAATCATCCGCCAATGAAACTCCGGCAGATGAGTTTTCTCCAACTACCCCTGCACCAGAGAAGAGGAAACGAGGCATGTCAGTTGAGAGAAAGATATCTACACTTTCTGTCGTTGCGGATGATGGTGGTGATATTGAGAAGGCTGAGAGTGAGGTCGCTCTGGTGGCTGATGGGAGCACTCAGTCATTCGTTGGTCCTGAATTGACAGACGAGCCCGCTGCAAGCTCTCCTATCCATCCCATGCCAGAGAAGAAGAGAAGAGGAAGACCGCCTGGTCGAAAGTCTTCAGGTTTGAGTCCTGAGAAGAAAGATGCTGATGAACCAAGTGAAGATCTCAATGACTCGAATGGCATTGTTGCAGCAATTCCTAGCAACAGTGTTGATGATGTTGCTGAGCCCGTTATTAACGACACTATGGATGAGCTGACCGCCAACTCATCTTCACCTGACAAACTTAAAAGGGCAAGACCAGCCGACCAGAAATTTTCTGGGTTAAGTCCCAAGAAAGGAGATACTGAGGAATTTACCAAGGGCTCGAGTAATGTTCCAGTGGTGATCCTCGAAGCTGTTAGGATGGAGGAGGCTACACCAAATCACATATCCACTGATGGCTTTGATACCGTCTCATCTTCATCGGTCAAGAGAAAGAGAGGAAGACCCCCAGGACGCAAATCTTCTCAAATCGAGCCCGAACAAGCAGAGGGTGGGGAATCACCGACTTCACCATTACCACAGACGAATATTGAGACTCGAGTGGCGATGACGAATAGGAAATCGAATGATGATTTGGGTGATAGCTCGCCTTTACAAACGAGAAAGAGAGGTAGACCCCCTGGCCGAAAGGTCTCTGAATTGACACCTCAAAAGACGGTCGTTGGTAAAATTGCAGAAGAAGTTACTAGTGGTATTGCGGCAGAAGAGGCTGTAAATGCTGCTATCAATGAATCTGTGACCAACATGGAACTAGCTGATGAGCCACCTGTCAATTCTCCCCTGGAGAAGAGAAAGAGGGGTAGACCTTCTCGCCAGGCTTCTGGCTTGAACACCGGAAGTGCTATTAAGGAGAGATTGCCGGATAGTGTTGATAGTGCTAGCAAGAATATTCCAACAGAGAATGTCGACTCCGATGAAGAGGGAGACGAGCTACAAAATGGGTCTCCGCCTGCCAAGAAGGTTAAACCAGAGCCAAAAAAGCGAGGTCGACCACCTGTGGCCAAAACATTGGATATCGGTGATGAAAACACCAAGGCTGATGAACAAGATTTGACCGGAGAAGAGAGCACTAGGGCCAAGGAAAACGAAAAGATGGAGGTCGATATGCAGACTCGTGTCGAACCACCTACACCCGAGAAAAGAAAGCGAGGCCGGCCTTCTGCAACCAAAGCTCGGCGTATAAGTAACAGCGACTCCGAGGTTACAGAGGAAGAGCAGCAAACATCTGAGAAAGTGGAGCTTTCTGGTGCTGAAAATGAGGAGCTTGTCGAGGTAGAAGCTGACGAGGAAGAAGAACCGGTCATTGAGAAGAAGAAAAGAGGAAGGCCAACCTTGCTCAAGAACAAAGGAAAACAAACCGCCAAAGCCTCTGAACGTGCAGATGACGAAGATATTACCATGAAAGATGCAGTCTCCACTATTGGTAGTTCTAAAGGCAAGGTTTCCGGAAGTCAAGTATCTATCTCATCAAACACCTCATCCTCTTCACAACGCCAAGATGCCTTCTTTGCCGAGATGAAAGCTATGAAAATTGTAAGTCTCCTTCTCTTCCATTCCCTTACCCTCTCACGCGCCACCCTCCTTTTCTTCAATCAAACAACTAACCTCCACCCAGTCATCTCTCCAAGCTCGCAACACCCAACTCCGCATCGAAATCACACAAAAACGCGAGAAAGTTGAGGAGATTACAGAAGAATTAGAAAAACCGGCAGATGAAACAGTCAAGAGACATATCAAGTTGCTGCATGATTATAATGACATCAAGGATGTGGGACAGGGCTTGGTGGGTATGATTGCGGATAATAGGGGGGTGAGGGTCGGGGAGTTGTATGAGGAGTTTGGAGTTGGCATTGCTGATTAAGCAGATGGTTATTGAGGGGAGAAACCTGTTGAAGAGGGAATTATTGACCATCACAGTATTATTCGGGGTTAGACTTGAAGATGAAAATGAAAGGGCTGGGTATGCTCTGGGATGGATGGATGGATGGTTGGGATGCATTTGATTTGATTTGATCTTATATTCTATGATACCATTTTGCTCACGATTTTGCTTAGATTTATTACTTCAAAATAAGAAGAGAAATCACTAAGAGGGATGATGGGATGTAGGTAGCAGAAGCTCAAGGATATACTCGCTTAAGATGCTAATGGATGGATGGATATCCTTCATCTGATATCTATAATATGATAGTAGCAAATTATTCATTATCACACTCACAAGGAAACAAATGACTGCATCCTGGTGTCACGAGACTGATACAATCTTTCTCGAGGCGGATATCCTCTACGCCGAATGAATTGAATACCGGACTCTATACATCCCGCGCAACGAATCATTTCACAATTTCAATCCCTCAAGTCAAGATGCCCGCCAAATGGGGCTATTGGACATGTCTTTACTGTGGTAGAGGGGAAGAAAACTATGCTCCTATCACCATCCACAGGCTAAACAGATAGGGCCTCCATAGACTTCAGTGCAGTCACTAATTATACGAAATCCGGGTGTATACAGGGAATGCACGAACATATTCAATCTAATGAAGTTATTTGTGGTACTCGTAATGGATAGGCTCAGAATATAATATCGTCCATCTTGCTATTTAATATAATGGGCTCTAAAGTTCAAATAGATTTTATATAAGATAAGGAAGTTTCATTCTATTCTTGGAGAAGGTTTAGATTGAACCTTGAGGAACGGGAGCGGGATGGCTAATCTACGGTATTTCGGTTAAGTCCCGGCACTTGACTTCTGCTGCCGCTTCATCGTATGTCAATAACTACAATACAATGAGATTAGAGATTTTCTCGATATAATCTGATATGTGTAGGACAAAAAATTAGCTAAGTATGAAGGAAATATTTGGTATGTACTGTGTATTGAACAGTAATGGTCCAGCACATTTTAGATTCAGTTCAGAGTGAATATGCAATTGTCCAACCCCGCATTCTTCAACTCGGGTTACTAGCTATTATAGCTATACAAAGTATCAACTCTCCCATTTAATATATGATCCAACAAGTATAAGTACATCGCCATTTATTCCATCAACTGCCCTTCAATACAACCCATCCAACCCTCCACAACCACAAAAATGACACCCACACCCCGCATCCTCCTCCTAGGCGGCCACGGCAAAGTGTCTCTCCTCCTAACCCCGAAAATCCTCTCTCGTTCCTGGGATCTCATCTCCATGGTGCGTAATGCCGATCACCGCACAGATATCCTGCATGCAGCAGCGCAGGCATCGAATTACGGAACAGGAGCAGGAGCAGGGACAGGAATAGGGAATCTCGAGATCTTGGTTGAGAGTATTGAGGATGTGAAGAGTGAGAGTGATGCGAAGGGGATTTTGGATAGGGTGAAGGCTGATTGGGTTATTTGGTGTGCGGGTGAGTTTTAAGTTTAAGTTTAAGTTCAAATTTAAGTTTGTGGGAGATGTTTATGGAATGATGGATTGGGGATTGAGGGATGGGATAGGATAGGATATATTGCTGATAATCATATTGCATACAGGAGCCGGTGGTAAAGGAGGAAAGGAACGCACATACGCCATCGATCAAAATGCCTGCATCCACTTCATACGAGCCTCACTCTCTTCCCCCTCAATCAGCAAATTTCTCCTCGTCTCCGCACTACTCTCGCGGCGCTCGCGCGCACCATGGTGGACCACCGACGATTGGACCTATATCCAGAAAGTCAATACGGAGATTCTCCCAGATTACTACAAGGCGAAATTAGCGGCAGATCAGGCATTAGTGGTGTTGAGCAGTGAGAGGAAAGATAAAGAATGGACGTGGATAGATTTGAGACCGGGGACATTGAGTGACGAGGAGGAAACGGGAAAGATTAGTTTGGGGAAGACGAGGGGGCAGGGGAAGGTTACGAGGGGCGATGTGGCGGAGGTGGTGGTGAGGTTGTTGGGGATGGAGGGGGTGAGGAGTGGGTATTTGGATTTGTTGAATGGGGAGGTGGAGGTGGGAGAGGCGGTCGAGAGGGTGGTGGCGGAGGAGGTGGATTGTAGAGATGGGGAGGAGTTTGAGGATTTAAAGGGGGGTGAGTTTTTGAAGCTATGAATTAGGTTGGGGGTATGGTGATGGGATTCGGCGCTGATTACAGTATTTTCCTTTCCTTTCGAGAGATCGGTTCGGGCATGAAGTGAAACTAACAAAGTCACAAAATGAGTGAGTTTGACAAAACATATCATATTTTCCATCCATTCTTCCAACCTCATATCGTCCCATGTTTTCAGATTAAAACATCAAAACATCTCAAGACTCAGACCTCAAATCCAAAGATATCAATCGAGGAGTCAAACCGTCCTTGATTAATCGGTTGCTGGTTGCTTCCTATTGGGCAAAACAAAAGCAGGAGCTGAAAACAAAATACATACAACAGTGGGGATTCGCTGGTGGTCACCCACCCAACTACTAATCCACCGATCTGAAGCTTGTGTATGGCAGAGCGGACGGGATGCCCAATTCTCTTCAGTCTATGGTCGTATGTGGAAGAATGTTCTTTAATTACAACTATAACCCTAATTGTCAAATCTCTCGCCCTCTGCCTCCCCTCCTAATTATCCAATCACCCACTCACCTCCTCAACTTACCTCCCTCTTCCCCTCCATAACCTCCCTCATAATCCGTACTCCCCTCTCCCCCTCCCCAATCTCATCATATCCCCAGATCGTCTCCGCAATCCTCCGTACTTCCTCTTCTATCTTCTGGATATCGTCGGAAATAATTGAATCTTCCATGTCCAGCATGTGGCCGTAGTAGTTGCAGGCGGATACGGCGGTTGTGGCGCGTGGTTGTCGGGTTTGAGTGTAGGCTGTGAAGAGGGCGCGGAGGTGGAGGGGGAGGGGAATGGGGATTGGGAGGGAGGGGGCTTGGGGTTGAGGGGAGGGGGAAAGGGTGGGAATTGTAGAAGGAGATGTGGGGGAAGGGGAAGGATGGGGAAGATGCGAGAGCAGTGTCGTGAGTATATATACGTCTTCGACTACATGATCATATGAAATTAGCTAGATGTTACATATACTTAGATCACAGTCCATCCATCCATCCATCCATCCATGCACCAACACAACACAACAAAGCAAAGCCTGAAGAACCGAGAAAAAGGGTATGCATAGTGAGGGAAACAAAGGAAAAGGAAAAGCATACTACCAAGACCAGCACCCTGACCAAAATGCGGAGCAGTGGTGTGGGCAGCATCGCCGATGAGGAGGATGGGAAGAGTGGGGTGGTGGAAGGTGGGAGCGGTGGGGTGGTAAAATGTTGCCCAGTAGGAGGGGCATTGGATGAGCTGGGGGAGGGTGTGTGTTAGGTATAAAGTTTTTGACTTTGGGAGGGAAAGAAGAGGAGAGGGTGTGGGATGTGTTTGGAGATTGAGAAAGGATTTTGTTTGGCATGGTATATTATTTGACTTTTGACATGGTGGATGGTGGAATGATGGGTGAAGAAGTAGAATAAGAGTGATTCATTTTAGCCGAACATTTTGATGGATATTTGAGAATAAGATATATGACAACACGAGTAAAACATCTAGTAAAGCAAAATTGAACAAGAAATACGAAGTAAAAGAAGCCGTGAGCACTCACCTTCATAATCTCCTCGACATCCCTCCCCCACCTCCCATCCAAATAATCCCTCCCCAACTCCTCCTCCACATTCTCTCTCACCCAATTCCCCTCCCAAACCCCCTCTTCCCTACTTGCAAAAGCTACTACATTCATACTCTTTCCTCCCTCAACCGGGAATGTAACCACATGCCCCCCATGTCCCAGATAAAACATTCTTTGTCTCGCTTTCGCCCCGATACTTTCCTTCGCTGCCGTCATTGGTATTAATCCTCTATAGGCTATTTTCCCCGTGAAACGCGCTTTTAGCGCTGCGGCATTGTTGGTGGGTGTAAGGACTAGATCGCGACATATGGATTTCACGCCATCGGCGCCAATCACTAGATCTGCGAAGGCGGTTGTGCCATCTTTGAATTGTAGCGTGACTTTGGAATCTTGGGAGTTACTAGAACAGGAAGAGGAAGTAATCCCCACCAAACGTTTTCCAAACCTCACATCGCAAGACGGAGGGAGAAGCTTGATCAGTATATCCATCAAGGATCTCCTGTGGGCAGTACTCTGACCCTCTCTCCCCTCTTTCATTCGTACTTGTGCTATTCTTCTCCCTTCCCACTCTTCCCCATTTTCATTCTTCTCTTGTGCACAACCAACTCGGTCACCTACCACAAAATCCCACCACACATCGTCATCACCCCAATTCGCAATAGCCTTATAATTTTCCCAGAAATTTGGATGCAGCAATTTCATGATTCGATGGCCACTGGCGCCAAATCCAATGCCGGCTCCGATTTCAGAGTAATTGTGGTGTGATTCGTAGATGGTGTAGCGGAGGTGGGATCGGGCGTGGGGAGGCAAGGCGGAGATAGACAGAGCGAAGGTGAGACCTGTTAAGCCCGCGCCGATTATAGCTATGTTAAGGGGTTCGATTTCTCCGGTAGCGGGTTGGGCTAAGCTGAAATGAGCCATGATTATGGTTTATATTAGGTTGGGGATGTGATTTGGAATGCGGATACTTGAGAAGTGAAAGCGTGGGTGGAAAATCCGAGGCTGTGAGAGATGTAATTATCGGTATTGTCGGTGGAAACTCGCTGATAAGGGGGGAAGTCAGGCTGGTGATGAGGCAGGTAAAACCAACACGAACTATCGGATTTGGATAATCAGTCAATACTGTAACAATTCAAAAGTTTTGCAACTCAGACACTGACTGAGATTAATGTTGCAAAGTCAAAAAGGGTAGCCGAATAGTATTATAGTCTCCGAGACGAAAAAACACACTAGAGATCCCGTTGCAACACAAGATCACAAATACGGGAGATTAGAACGCCCCCCAAAAGGTGTTTTTGAATACTTCGATGATAAGGTATGAAGAACGAATGAAAATATTTGAAAATATCTCCGAAGGTTGCATTGCATTAGGTGTCTTGGGTAACCTCGGAATTGATTATGAGACGCAGATCTGAAGTGATTCAGCAACTTCCGGAATGAAACCCATGTGTAGCATGAAAATCCCATAAATAATTGCGCTCGAATTTCGAATCAAGGACTCCTCGACCAGTGTTCCCCCGAAAGATGAAGCAAATGATACTCTAGTAGGATATGACTGCTGAGCCAGCCCGGTTATCATTAGATCCTGTGTAAAACCTCTCAAAAAAATGCAATTCCAAGAGTCCTTAAACATCTTCCACTCCACTAGATCACCTACCCTGTTGAGAGAAAAGATGATGAAACCAAAACAAATTTCAGTAACTAATAGGTATACCTAAATGCAGGGTGGCTATCACCAAGTTTGTCGACTTCTCTTCCCTCTAGTCGATAATCTCTTTTTCCAGCTGCTCTCGACCTATTTTCTATCCACAGGAAAAACGTGTAGATCGAAATGAGCCCTGCAGCACAAGACGTCATAGCTATAGTGGTTGTGTATCCCAATACAAAAAGGGGTGCCTCTGTACTTGCAAAACAAAGTGTTGAAGCTATACCACCCAGATTCCCAATACTGACTTGAATTGCTATCGCAATCCCCATCTTATGCGACCCAGCAATATTATTTGTTAATATCGTCCACAACACTGGGAGAGCAACGTACATTCCACAAGCCAGGAGATAGACGGCTCCATACCTGGTATGTGCGCTGATATGTTCCTGGTTGAGCAGGATAATACTACCCGATATAACCATTCCATATCCAAGAAGGGCGAATGCAGTTCGATGTTTGAAATAATCCGATAAGAACGAGGAAATTAGGGCAGATGCTGCTGCTGCCACAAAAACGGGAATGCACAGAACTTGCACATGACGGGGGTCCTGATGGAGGGCCATGCCAGATATGATTGTGGGTGTAAAGATAGCAACGCTGTAGAGAGTAATTGTTGTACATCCGAGAATGAGACCACTATTTTCGGTTAGCTTGTACTGGACCGAGGTATCGATATATGTACCTGACATATATCTTCCAGTCTTTGAGAATACTGATAAGCCTGTGGCGGTCGAGCTTTTCATCTGTCGGTGCAATAATCCCTTCTTTCCTGATGATATCGGCGAGTAAAGCCTTTTCATCTTCTGACAACCAGTTTGCCTGGTGCGGCCAGTTCGGAATAAAAGGATAAACTAGAACTGCCACTGCAGCAGTGATACATCCTTCGACGATGAAAATCCATCTCCATCCGTGAAAGCCATTGTCACTTTTGATGCCAGCAAGAGCGAAGGCAAGTAATCCAGCAACTGCGGTACCAAGAGCATTACCAACCATTAACATGCCTAATCTCCATTGAATTTCATAACGGGGGTAATATTGACCCAAAATGTAGACACTTGCTATAATTATGTCAGTATGTGAACATCTCTCCTCGACTGATGACAATACCTGGTATAAGTCCTGCTTCAAATAGACCCACGAAGAAACGCATGGCATTGAATCCTGCAACATTTGTGACGAGTCCTTCGCCAATACCCGTGATGCCTTATGGAATGTTAGCTTTAGGTAGCCAAGAGTCCCAAGACACATTTCTAAGGGTCCCACAAACCTAGAAGGAAAATCTCGCCAGCAAGAACGATCTGTGGAGAACTCATCTTGAGTAGTGCATTACATGGAATCTCAACAGCAATAAAAACTATGACGACGATGAGAAGAGCTATGTTGAAGTCATTCCCTTGCATGTGAAGATCCTTTTGAATTCCGAAGATGTTGGCACTTCCAATATTACCACGATCTAGGAGCGCCACTAGCCAAAGAGCAAACAAGGCTGGCAAAACATGAAGATCAATCTTCCAGATAAATTTTCGATATTCTTTGGGAGAAAGTGGAGTGGGAGTTGATGGCTTAGGAGGGGTTGAATCAGAACCTTCCCTGTCCATATCGCCCCCATTGTTGATGTCAAGTTCTTTCTCCATTGCCATTCGTTTTCAGTATGTTGTGAAAAGTTGATGGATGCTTGCTGGAAATTTACAATTGAAATCAAGGAACAAAGTGGAAATTGGATAAAGTAAAGTTGGTGGGTTAGACTGGGTTAAGAGACTGGAGATTGCAATATCAAAAAGTAATCTAGGGAACTCGGTTAACCTGTTACCTACCGGAGGTTCTGAGTGAATAAAGCTCCTTTTTGAGATGGAAGCCATTGAATCCAGCCAGCCACTCGAACTATTCATAATGTCGATCCGAAGCCCGTCAAATTCCCATCTAGGAGCTTTGTGTGACATAAAACAATCGAGCCAAGAGTTTGCTCCATTATACTCAAAGACTTCTTCTGCATCTCATATCTATTTTGAGATTCTATTTCGAGTGTAATGAGAAATATTGTTTCCATGATGCTGCATGCCTTCACTCGAAGGAAACCTTTGAGATATTTGCATGGAATGA
Source organism: Sclerotinia borealis F-4128 (assembly GCA_000503235.1). Classification (NCBI taxonomy): domain Eukaryota; kingdom Fungi; phylum Ascomycota; class Leotiomycetes; order Helotiales; family Sclerotiniaceae; genus Sclerotinia; species Sclerotinia borealis. The sequence continues at coordinate 270,566 of KI628555.1, forward strand.
ATTTCACCACCACTGAGCCTCATGGGAAGAAACATTTGTGTACCAGCATGTGGTTGTGTGGTTCATTACTCACTATAAGCAATGCTGTGTCCGACACTTAGAGTAATTACTTTGAACAGAAATCACTGGTATGGTATGTTAGTGAGTGACATGACATGGCTGCCGTCTCACTCGACTCCAATATCCGTAGAGCTTTTATATTAGGACAATATCCTGCCGAGCGTACTTTTTATTTTTTTTGTATTAAGTTTCAGAAAATGAGACTCTGGAATGGTGATTGTCTCTGTAGGTAGCGTTTCGCAAAGCTAACCTAATAAGACTTAGTTTGACGCTAGCCATTCCTACAACTTTTGCTCTGCCATCGTAACTGGAGTTTATCTGACCGCAAGACTTAGCAAGTAACCAGACGGAAAGAAATCACGGAACCCCGCGTAGAACAATCATCCCGAGTTTGCTCTTCATCATACGAGTAATTCAGGATTAGAATACCTATATTCAATCACGGTATCATCATATCAAGCTACAATTAGTACGCTGGTCCCGAGGCTCGAGTGAGAAGTTTTCACACTCTACCAGGCTCATCAGTGAGCTGATCTTCCTTGCAGCTAGCTGTACACCATCAGATGTCGTGTTGCCTCGATCTTGTCACACCAGAGTCTAACTGGGTTTTTGCAAAGATGGGTGATACAAGCAAGTTCGCCTCCACTCGCCATATGATATCTTTCTATGGAATGTATGGAATGGGAGAGTCGAGTTGCGTAGATTAACGGTATTAGTATGATCGCCCGATAAATCGTATTGACTGGGATGTTCACTATTGTCTGTCTCTCTCAACACTTTCTTTCAAGCATAACTCTTGTGAGGAATAACCAGGGGATGCTTTCGTGGGTCAATTATCAGTGCATCATTGTTATTTTGTTGAGTACCGAAGAATGATCTCGAAGCTACGGTTCATACTTCGAATCTTCCACAAGAACATGAGGCGAATATCTCTGCAGCGCGAGGGAAACAAGTCACGATGGCTTCAAAAGACGATTGTGTAGCCACCAGAAGTACAATGAGCTACGCTCTCAGGGAGTCCAAAAGGTCATGAAGTATTATCTTGTACCTACTCGTGCAAATCTAGCTTGGAACTTTTCATTCAAAGTCTGTTTCTACCTCGTTATTTCATTTCTCTCCAAGATGGTCTGCAATATTTATACATCTCAGAATTCTTGACCAAAATGCAGGCCAATGCTTTGTCCGAACTCTCGAACTCTAGCCTAGCTTGGCTGGCTACTACCATACCGCTGTTGTTTATCGCCGTCATTGCTGTCACATCCCGCGTTGCATCGCAACATGGGAACTTGAAGAAAGTGGATGCAGGGTTTTTGATTGCTCTTGTGAGTATTTAGAATCCTGGGTATTCGAATATGCATACCACATTAATTGATTGACATTACATATCCAGGGCTTTGTAATCGCCCAAGAAATCGTGGGCTGTGTTGGTTCGTATATCCATCGAGCAGAAGCATTTATCTATTCTAAATAACACGTTGATCAGGTATTTTAATATGGGGACTTGACAATAATGCCGCCATTCTCAGTCCTGAAAAGGCACAAAACACTACGATGGTAGGAAATATACTCAGCACCAGTTATTTTTCTAGCTTTTGCTCCATTACTACTATGAATACTAAAAAGTTAAACAGTGTCTCTACATCTCCCAAATCTTCTACCAAACCACCATCGCCACAAACAAGATATCTCTACTATTCTTCTATCTTGATATCCTCTCCACCCCCAGTCTTCGATCCATCTACCACATCGCCAGTAAATCAGTATTCTTGTCCATAATCGCCTTCGATACAGCGACAATCTTCCAATGCACACCAATTCCATACATTTGGAATCGCACTAGTGCAAACGGCTACTGTGTAAATATTTCCGCCCTCTCAATAACTCACGCCGCCACAAATACATTCTTCTACCTCCTCCTATTCAGCCTATCCCTCCCTATCATTCACCCGCTACAACTAAGCACTAGTCAAAGATATGCACTAGCATGCGCCTATCTCCTTGGATGCCTGTAAGTTCCAATTCTGGCTCCAGCCCCATTTTCCCTACAATAATACCCATTCCCATTCACGAATCAAATCAAATCAACTAACCCATACATGCAGCGTCCTCACAACCAGCATCCTAAACCTAACCGCCCTCATCCCACCAGCCCCCCAAAAAGCCCCCAACACCCAAATCCTCCTCACTTACTCCCTCGAATCTCTCCTCGGTCTCCTCCTCCTCTCCCTACTTACCATACACACCCAAATCACGCACCTCTTCACCACCCTCTCCAACCTCCTCTCCTCCCTCCCCTCCCTCCCCCCTCTCCCTCACCTCACCAACTCCATCCCCATCCCCCTCACCACCCCCCAACCCCCCGTAGCCCTAACCCGTTTCCCCCCCACCTCCGCATGGAAAACCCTCAAATCCCACTCCTCATTCATATCGCGGTCTTCCAAATACTCTTCCCAATATTCCCACTCGCAAAACTCGCATAACTCGCACCATTCCAATTTGACGAGTGGAGTTGCGAGAGCGGGTGTGGATGTGGATGATGAGATGATGGTTTATGTGACGGTATTGGGGGAGCCGATGGAAAATATACTATAAATGTATGTGATGGTGACAATGTGTGAGGGAGGAAGGGAATGGAATCTGAAATCAGAATCGAAATCTTGTACGTTTAGTATGGGAGAGGAAGAGAAAAAGGGAATGGAGTTGGATAATTACATGATGGAAGGGAAATCATTTGCTCAACATATGATACACACCATGTAAAGGATTGGAGTTTTTCGGAGCAGAATATGTAGGCATTGTTTGCTGTACTCTATATCAATTATTTTCGCTACGCTCTGAAGCGTTTCCAGCCAAGTCAAGTCGATGTTCCAATGTTTCCACCATATGTATAACCAAAATTGTGTATCTGTTAAAGACTAACCATCGTATTGACTCCATTCACCCATACACACACCTCCAAAATGTATGCATCAAAGATTCCAGATCCTATCACAATCCCACCATTATATCCTTTTGAACCCCTAGCCCAAGGCCCCCCTACATCATAGTAATCTTTGGAAATAACCTCGGACCAGCAAATCCCTTCGTAGCCACACTCTGTATATCAATATTTCCATCCGACCTCCCATCTGGGCTCCAAAGCTTCAACAGAATATACTTTCCACTAATAGGCGTACTGAATTTAATCGTGCACTTACTTTTATCCCTTTCAATGAAGAATTTCGCATGAGGAACCATGAGTTCGCCACCTACGGCTCGAACTGCTTCTTGCGTTGCAATTTGTGACGCCTCCGCAGCTTCGGCTAGTGTGATATTACTAGCAGTTTCGCGTCGACGTAATCTTGGTGGTAAAGATGTAGGATCATAGTGATAGTTGCCCCTGTCGGAAAGTCTGTATGGTGTTGTAAAGTCTTCTTCGTCGCTGCTTTCGCCATCGAGACGGAGATCATCATCTGGAATATCAGCCAATCTCATCCTATAAGCTCGACTGTTTTCTCGAGACTGATCCTCATTATCGGAATAGTCACTATCACATTCCATGGTAACTTGGTAGGGTGACGTAATGTTGGTAAAGTCGGACGGAATCTGGGCAGTGGGCGGAGTATAGGGAGCGTTCAAATCGCAATCTGGATCTTGAGCGCCCAATGCAACAAGACGGCCAGCACGCGCTTGAGCTGTTGTCATACTGCTAGTACCATCATGATTATGGCGGATGGACATTATTGGTGGCCGCTCCGAATTACGGGATGGTGCGGAGTATTGAATTTGATACTGTGCAGTACGAGTTAAGAGGCCATTTAGTGTTCCGGAAATAAATACCATTCCTTCCTGGACTCTGAAATCAATTAGTATTGCTCGGTACCAAAAAGAGGATCAAGATACTAACGGAGCTGTGTATCCTTTATGGGGTGCTTTGATAACCATTTCCGTAAGAGAGAATGTGGTCTCGCCTTGATGCTTCAAGATCATATTGCAACGATTACTTTTAGTGCAGTAGACTGTATTATCGTCTTTCAGAACATTTTCTGACCCGTATTCTGCCTCCGGACAATTTTGAAATAAGCCCCCGTCACAACTAACGATTTCCATTTGCAGAGTGCCAGGTTCGATCTGGCCATATCTTCCATACTTGAAATTCTGCCAGGATTCCTTTTTACTATCTTGATCCAGCTTTCTTCTCTTGACCCTACGGTTATGCTCTCCCTCAGCGACATATTCGGGCGACGATACCCTGGAAGGGGGAGAGGGGAGGGGAGTTTCTAACAGAGCTCGGAGGTTCGTGCTTGCGACTTCTAGTTGTCTTATATCTGCGAGTCCTGAGCTTAAAGTACCACCTTCAGTCAACGCTCTCAGTGGTTCCATATATCGATCGGACTGTAAAAGGCGAGGTCTTCGGCGACCCGGTGATGCCTGAGCAGGTCTGGCTGCATCTCGTCGTCTGGCTTGAGCTAGTAGTTCGGCTCGTCGCGCGCTTGTCGCAACAACAAGTTCCCTTTCAGTTTCCTCAGTAAGAGTCTCGAATGGAGGATACATCATGGATTGTCTCGATGTGCGTCTTCTTACTGACCTGTGCTGTCTCTCGGCCCTGCGTTCCGATGAGGACATATTTCTAACAGTTTCCGGACTATGATGGAATGGGCTTTGTTGTGCTGCTCGTCTTGTCTGGGAATATCGAACTATGGCTCTATAGAGTTCACCAGATGGGCTTATTTGAACATTCGACCCAGGGTCGTGTTGTAAGATGTCCTGCACAAATCTTTCGGCGGTTTCGATGGGAGAATCTGAAGGTGGGTGGCTCGGCGGATCATCAAAGTTTCCAGACTTTAGCAAATAGTTAGTGGGATCATTCATATATCGATTGCGAGGAATGTGTAATCACTATTGGATAGAGTCGTCTGGACATAGAAGATTGGATTGAAACCCGTAGGCTGCAAAGAGTGGTCACGGAGAATGCCTTGTGAACCTTCCGGATGTGATAGATAAAGTTGTATGTGGGAAGCTTTTATTCGTGCGAGATGCTTCTTTAGTAAAATTCTTTGTGAATAGCTGACTTTGAGTGTTCGAATGTTTCGAGTGAGTAGGTAGGTATCCAATGTTTGTCGATTGGTGGTGGATTTGTATACGTAGTAGAAGAAGATGTGGTTTGTTGAAGTCGGGGTCGGGTAGACAAAAGGGTGGTGGGCGGTGGTCGGTCGAGAATTCCGATGGGGCTTTGTGGGGTTCAGTGATACCTAATTAGAGATTAGATTGATACTCGAGTTGTTCTAAGATCATTGGACAAAGAACTGCAGAACTGCTCATCCGAATGATCTAAGCTGAGCTATCGAGCTATTGCAAAGTTTCGACACAAACAAGAGTTATTATGTGACATATCAAACATTTAAGAGGATTTATCAAATCCTCTACTAGTTATATTCAAAAGCACAAGGCATGATTTCAGCCTTGCATTTACGGAAAAGAAGCTAAGATAGCGAAGATTAAGCTTTACCTTATCCAAAAGCCCCGCAAGCCTAGAAGCAAACCATTCGAGCCGAATAACTTCAACCTTTCTAGAACTCACATTTCACATTTCACAACCAATAAACACTTCTGTCACTTATACAACCGGTCAGTATGAATTTATATTCAATGGGCGTACCAAATCCCAACGTGGTACCTATCATAACTCCAGCTGGTATCAGTGCTGGTAAGTCAAATGCCCTTCTTCAATAACAAATCCTAATGTAACAACGAGCGAAGAGAAGCAAGCTAACATACAATTCTGATCTAAAGATGAAATTGCCCTATATGATCGTCAAATTCGTCTCTGGGGTGTTCAAGCCCAAGAAAAGATTCGAAATGCCAACGTCCTCCTCATAACCATGAAAGCGCTCGCAAACGAAATAGCCAAAAACCTCGTCCTCGCCGGCATCCACTCCCTCACCATTGTCGACCATGCTCTCGTCACCGACGCCGATCTGGGCGCTCAATTTTTCGTATCCGATTCTGATATTGAGACGAATCGCGCCCAGGCCGCTGCACCGCAGATTAGGAAGCTGAATCCGAGAGTTAATGTCATTGTGGATATGGATGACATCAGGAGCAAAGGTCCGCACTATTTCAGCGCGTTTGATATTGTGATTGCGACGGATTTGGATCCGGTGTCGTTGAACATCATTAATACAGCTACGAGAATTAATCATAAGCCTTTCTATGCGGCGGGCGTTCATGGATTTTATGGTTTCATATTCTCGGATTTGATCCAGCATGACTATGTGGTGGAAAGAGAACGAAGCAACAGGCCTACCCTTCTACAACCAGAAACACGCACACGATGTGTAGTAGATGTGAAGACGAAGAAGGAAAATGGAAAATCTATGGAGGTTGTCACAAAGAGAGAGTTTTATTCGACTTGGTTGCTGGCTAGCGATGCAGCTACTCTGCCTGCAGAATATTTGAGAAGCAGACGTCGATTGAAGGCAGTTACTCCAGTTCTATCATGTCTACGAGCTTTATGGGAGTTTGTTGAGCTTCAAAATGGTCGTTTACCTTCAACCAAAGAAGATCTACAACTATTCACCACCCTAGCGCATAAGAAGCATACAGCTCTAGGCCTTCCCGTTGAAACTTTACGTTCAGAAATACTTCGAAGTTTCCTTCAAAATCTAGGCAGCGAGATAGCTCCTGTCACTGCGGTCCTGGGCGGTCAGCTGGCGCAAGATGTAATCAATGTTCTTGGTCACCGACAGCAACCAATCCAAAATATGGTGTTGTTCGATGGAGATACAATGGAAGCACCAATGTACGCTCTACATCCCGAAGGCACTCTGGGTGAAGGTTTGCTGGAGTCGGGTGGAGACATGCTCATGAACGGCCAAGTGGTGGCGCAACAGACATCATTTCCACTAGATGTAATCGAGCTTTAGATTTCCGGAAGATGGGTAAAGGTTAGTGGAATTTAGGATTGACGGAAATGGCGTTATATCGTAAGGAGTTTAAGGACGGATGTACAAAATAGATGATATTTCATAGTGTGGCTAATAGCCAACTCAACTTAGTGAATTGCATATTTCGCCGATCGATCAGGAGAGCAATAACTTATCAGAAACATCTTAGTTGTCGATTGAGTAACTTTTTCCTTTTTGGTTGCCGGTGCCATTTCATCTCGTCTCGGTCCAATTTTCGGTTGTGGGCTCATCGTCGTCTTCTACCTCGTGAGGGGCTTCAAGTCCATTCTCCTCATTTCCCTCATCTTCTGATCCATTATTGCCCCCCTCATCTTTCTCAGCCATCTCATCCTCAAAATCTTCAAAATCTCCTCCCTCATCGTCCTCTTCTCCCTCATCCTCTTCTCCCCCCTCATCCTCACCACTCTCATCATCACTATCCCCCCTCTTCCTCTTTCCATTCCCAGGTCCAGGCGCAGCTCCCTCCCCTTTCCTCACAAAAACATAACTTCTCGAAGCCCTATTCTCCCCCTTCCATCCACCACCCCCTTTCACCACTCCCAATGTCCTCGCATGTTTATACCCCGGATATGCGCTCGCTTGGAATCTGAAACTCCTTTCCACTTCCAATCCCGCATGGCGACCCAGATCCCGAATATTCCAGAGGGTGTAGGGCTCGCCTTCGAATATGGTGACGATTATTGAGGAACCTTTGCGCGATGAGAGAGAAGGGATGGAATTGCGGAGGAAAGCGACGAGGAGTTCTAATTCAGTCTCATGTTAGCGCTTTCATCTTAAAATGCAAGAAATTAGCAAGATGAGAGGAGAGGGATAAGCCATACCTTGGTTGTACCTAACCTGTCGATTTATATCCGTACTCTTCCCACCCACATGCGGAAAGTTAAAGATCACTCTATCCATCGATCCGTCCCCCTTCCCTCTCTTCGCCGTCGTCCAAGGCTTCATCTTCATAGCATCAACACCGTATTTCACCACTGCTCCTGCTTCCTCAATCACCTTGATATTCTCTTCCGCTTGCGGATATTTCTCGAGTAGAACGGGTAAGGCATTCTCATAAACCGTTGCGGTCAATTTGTGCACATGGTGGTGAGTAATTAAAGAACTCGCGAATGAGAGATCGCCATCACCGATCAAAAGGATGGAATCGCTGGAGGAAAGGGGGATTATGGGGCTGCTGTATTGGGCGGATTTATGAGGTTTCAAGGGTGTAATCGAGGATGAATTGGGTGTCGACTTTTTGGCAGCAGAGCTGGGTTTGGTGGTTCCGGTTGATTGGGGTGCTTTAGGTTTCCCGGGTCCTCCTTTAACTTTCTTGGATAAGGACTTGAGTCTTTTGTTTTTACCCATTGTTGCTGCGAAATTGGAATTGCTATGCCGAGGAAAGAAAGTTCATTTGGGTCGAGAATTATATCATACAGAATCGGCCGCGATGGATAATTGCGGCCGCATAATGCGCAAGGCGCGCAGCCCCCACTTGGTTTGAATGCCCCCCGGTAGTGCGTGAGCTCCTGGTGAGCTCCCGGTGAGCTAAATCTTCATCTTACTCCCGGTGAGCAACCTCGGAAAAGATATTCCTGACAGTTTCCGGATGAAGTACGATACGAATTTAATCGTTCCAAACTTTCTGCTCCTCTTCCCACAGACATAAATATTTAACCTCATATTATACTCTACAGTTCATCGTTTAATCCATGGACTTTCTTTCAACCTTGGCCATCTTCCTCAAATACTCCTTCTTTCGGCTAACACTTACAAGCAACATAGGAGCAAAAGTGGTGCAAATCATGGTTCCCCATATTCCTCACTAATTGCAAATGGACATTTCCTCAGCTTTGCATCTACTTTGTCTTCGATTCGAAACTTTCTCCACGCAAAATCAGACAGATAGTTATTGGCATATGTAGTAGTGAAGATTTCACGGCTAACGGACCTCACCAACATGACTCGATTTTGGATTTTGACGCATCTTGTCTTCCGTTTTCAGGAATCTTAAGTACGTACCAGTATTTATATACTTCGTCCGCCCCAAAAAGATAGTCTTGGAGAACCCTTTCAAAGGCACAGTTAACAACAAAAACATCTCATACCATTCAGATAGCGCACCTAACTGCTAATATCCAAGAGCACACCTGCAGAGTTGATAAAACATCTTGCTTTAAACAGTCTTCCTACTCCATCCTTGAGCGTTTCATGTCCACTCAGACTTCTCCTGCTATCTGAAATCCATGCTTCTAGAAAAGCTGTTCTCGGGGTTTCTGTGAACTCATGGCTCTTATGCTTGGACCTGTGAAATTTTTCATCCCTCTTGTCTGAGCTCCCATATCTTCCCTTTGAAAGCCAATACCGATACTTTCCATTCACAACATAACTCTTGTTCAAGTGTCACGGTTTGAAATGTAAGCAGAAATGATACGGACCATAAAGGCTCGTTTTACAGGTTTAAAAATCTAGAAGTAAAGTAAAAGTTGAGGTGTGTAGAAAATTGTTGTTATTCAGTTCTACAGACTCGATCAATAGTATACAAAATACGTGACATGTTCACTCCATACTCTTCACAACATCCGCAACCTCAAACTTAGCATCTGTCTTCTGTCGCACCTCCTCAACCTCCACACCCGGCGCTAATTCCGTCAATGTGAGCCCACCATTCACTCTATCGACTTCAAATACACACTAGAGGGACAAAAATTAGCTTCATGACTCACTGCTTGAACCCCGAACATCGCGAAAGTAAAAATAGATGAAACTTACCAAATCAGTAATAATCGTGCTAACAACCTTCGCTCCCGTCAGCGGTAAACTACAATCTTGCACGATCTTTGCGCTTCCATCTTTAGCCACATGTTCGGTTGCGACGACGATTTTGGTTTCGTCGGGGTTGGAGACGAGATCCATTGCTCCGCCCATTCCTTTGAAGATCTGTAGTTTTTTTGTAAGTTCGCTGCTGGATGGAAGGAGTAGAGGGGAAATCGCTTACCTTGCCGGGAATCATGTAATTTGCCAAATCTCCATTGGCGCCTACTTGGAGTGCTCCGAGAACCGATACATCGATATGGCCACCGCGGATCATGGCAAATGACTCGGCGCTGTCGAAGGTGGATGCTCCGGGTACGAGTGTGACGGTTTCTTTACCGGCGTTGATGATATCACTAGATGGTATCAGCTTACGCCAACTCATTGAGGAGAAATTTCTTACGGGTCAACCTCTTCTTCTGTTGGATATGCTCCCATGCCCAAGATTCCATTCTCGGATTGAATCCAAACATTGGTCTCGGGAGATAAGAAAGAAGGTGCAAGAGTTGGTAGACCTATTGCTCGTTAGCTGTCCCAGATTTTCTCTCTACGAAACTATCGGGAAGGAAACTTACCAACACCAAGGTTGACATAATAACCATTTTTGAGTTCCTTTGCTGTTCTCCTCGCAATTCTATCTCTTCTAATGCTTGCCGCCGATTTCTTCGATATATCTTCTTTCTGGCCGTCTGGCGCACGCGTTTTCTTCATCTCTAGTTTCTTAGCTACGGTCGCTGGAACAATCCGATCAATGTAGATTCCTTGGAGATGAACATTCGCTGGATCTATCGAGCCCACCGGGACGATATTTTCAGCCTCGACAATAGCGACCTTTGCCGCTTTGGCCATGAGGGGTCCGAATGTTCTGGTGGTGTATCTACCATATATTAATATCTGCTCATCCCTTTGTGTGTATCGAATAACTTACCGGAATTGACAGTTTCCTGCTTCATCGACTTTCCATGCTCTCAAGATTGCAACATCTCCTTTGATGGCTTTCTCCATGGAATAGGTCTTGCCGTCAAATTCTCTGGTTTCTCGAACTTGTCCTTTTTCTAAGACGGTGTTCTCTTTTGATCCTTCTGCTGGAGGACCCAATCTAGTAGGAATACCTCCAGTCTGTAATAACGTACCTTTTACACCCGTTAATATACACCCCGAGCAGAAAAATAACAGAATGTCTACTTACTAACACCAGTAGGCGTATAAAATGCCGGAATTCCAGCACCACCGGCCCTCAATCTCTCCGCAATGGTCCCCTGTGGACATAACTCAATAGCAATCTTTCCCTCTAGATATTTCTTCTCCAGAACCTTATTACTCCCGATAAAACTCAAGATCAATCGATCTACTTGTCCCGATTGCGTCAATGCACCTAGTCCTCCTGGAATCGATGCACCGGCATTATTCGAAACAGCCGTTAAAGAATGAAGATTCTCGACTCCTCTCCTCTCCAATGCTTCAATGATTGTTTCTGAAATCCCATCAACACCACATCCTCAAATCCCCCATACCCAGAAACCATGCCAAAGAAAGAAAACATACCAGCCGTGCCACACAACCCAAACCCCGCACTCAAAATCGTCGACCCGCTCTTAATATCCGCAACCGCCTCATCAGCATTCTTATAAACCTTACTCGCACCTCTCACTATCGTCGGGGCTTTGCTGTCGCTCTCCTCATCCTTGTATGGATTTCGAGGAGCCTCGAGGAGTCGCCGATAGCTTTGAAAGTGTCGGATATCTCGTGATCGAGCGAGTGGTTTGGGACTCCACTCACAGCGTATCGATGACGTTACGCGGAGACCCGGGAGGCGGGTGGTGGTGAGGATGCGGCGGGACAGAGACATATTTACAGAGTAATGGAGGATTGAGGGAAAGCAAAAAAGAGAAATTGAGGTGTGGAAAGAGAGTTTATGTATGGGTTTGAGGTTGCCGTTTCCGCAGTGGTGGCAGTGGTTGTCGGCAACTGAATTGAAGCCGGGGAGTTAAGCGTCGGCTATGTTTCTGGCTCCGATGAAGGGGGGGAAGTTATTGATGATTGCTCAACACAAAAGACAGGAATAGTTCGCGTAGACTACGGAGTATATATGGTAAGGGTATTGGGAACAATATAATATATTATGATATTTTGTCCTCAAACCAGTGGTACAGAAACTGTCGGGTAAACCAAAGCCGGCCTGAAAACATCGGATAATGTCTTTTCCACCTTCCTATTATCTTTCAAACATAAGGTTACCAATTCTCGCTCCCGATTCCTCATTGCCCCTGAATTGAATTTTCGCTTCGGGGGATTGTCAGAAGCAAAGAGAAATGTATCACGTTTGGAATTTCTCAAGTTCAGCAGATCTGGACCCCAAAAAGATAATCAATCCTCACACTTCAAGATTCCACAAGTCACCCATAATCCCCGAGATCCAGACTGGACAGTGGACAACTCGAAAGATTTTGGCCACAATCTCGAAAGTTTGAAATTGTGTTTGATGTGGGAGATAGGTTCGAATCTAATCTAGATCAGAAGAAGGGATCTAACTTTCAATCAAAGGCCATTGTTTTGATACGAAATATTTCACTGTCAGGAGCACTTAGATCTATTTATTCTGCTCGAGTATTCAATCTTGCTATTTCGTATACGGTACATTTTACTATAAATTCGTTCATTTCGTCATAATCGTCTCATCGTCCCATCGTCTCATCATCTCATCGCCCATGAATCAATCCATCGTCGTCGTCATCGTAAATTCGTGAAACAATGCGACGAAAAAAGCAGAACTCCTTTTCTTTTGCCATACCATGCATGTATGACCTATTCAATGAATGAACGAGTATCGCCAAACTCTAAATATATGCTTTTCGTCCGGCGACCACAACCGCAACCGCAACCCCAATCACTCACTCCGTTTTCTTTCCCACCAACTTCTCTGCAATTCCATGTACATGCCCATGCCCCCCATTCGCCGTCGGAGGATGTTTCTTATCCCACGTACTCGCCTTACTCATAGTCCTCTTCCTCATCGTCGCCATAATCTCCTTCTCCATATCATCACTTCCCCTCTCCAAATCAATATCCTCCAAGCTATACCTCCTCTCCCTCTTCTTCTCCCATACATACCACCACCCCACAATAATCATCGTGCATGGAATTGTCACCGCCCAATACAACCAGAAACTCTTGCTTACAGCGGGTGTACCATCGTTTTGAAAATTGAAGAAAGTCATGGAGAATACCGAGGCGAGATAGACGCCGGGGAAAAAGATGGCGCTGAGAAGAGAAATAGTTTTCATGGTGCTGGAGTCACGTTTTGCGGCGTGCGCGAGCTGTCGTTGTTCTTTGGCCATTTGGAAATTGAGTTTGGATTCTTTTTGTGCGATGATGTTGTATAGCTGATTTTTTTTGGTTAGCTTTGCTGGTATGAGGGAAATGGGACTACGAACAGCACTTCTCTGGATATCCAACCTCTGTAACGTTGTAAATGCGTAACTCTCGATTGCCTGAAGTTTTACCCGATAGAAATCAAACCTTGCCAACATACTCGCCTGTAAAGCTCTCATCGTTTCGTCTTTCCTCTCCTCCGGTAGTCTTTCATCAAGCATTTTCATCGCCTTCTCAAGCTGTTGCAAAATCTGCAGATAAGCTTTCGGTCTCTTCCACAGTACTTGAGAATGGCATTCAACCAGATCTCTATTGATAGCATCGAGATCTATAACTCCCTCTCTCACATATCCTTCTTTCTCTTCAATTTCTGAACGCATCGATACAGCATGCTCTAATCTTCGTAACCAATCACGTGCATCCCGTTGCTTGAGATCGGTCTTGAATGATATGTCGTGGGAAAATATGATAGCTGGTAAGAGCATCGGATGTCCGATTTGAAGGATACATGCTTTGAGATGTTGGATGGATTCTACCATGTCAGAGCTTTCTGTGCCTTTGGCATATCCAGTAGTGATCGCATGATTAACATCATGGGAGAGAGTAAGTTCCCAACCACGAGTCAAACCCTTTTTCCGGACATCACTTTTGCGGTTCACGATTTCTAGTGATAAGTTAGTTGAGGTATGGAGAAGAGTATGATCGAGACTTGCGTAAATGTGGATTCGTTTCATCCTGGTCATAAGCAGCCCAGAAGATTGGACCGACGGCACTTCCGGACTCAATGGATCTATAGGGCAAATTCATAGTCTTCACCATGGAGATATATGCGGCAGAAGAGAAACTGAGAACATTTGGGGCGAAGGTATCAGGATGCTTGGCATTTAATTGAAGACTGTGAGGATGTCAGCATCTGTTGAAAAGGCCTGTCTGTATATGAAGTACTAACATCAATCGAATGCAAGCTAACTGAATCACTCCCTCTGGTATTTTTGGAGGAGCAAAGACACCCTAAAGAAGGATGAGCGTTAGCACGAAGTCCCATGACATTGGGGGGCACTTTATCTCACCCTTCGGTTGAGGAAGTTCTCGAATTCATCGGGTGTCAGGGGATGCTCTTCTATCGAATTCAGAGAAGGATCCTGAAATTCAAATCAGCACTCGACGTTCCTGCTATCAACGATTGATCTCTTACCGAATAGGATACCATCTCTAGGTACGTAGTATTCTCATAAACATTTCTGCAACGAGCGACATTTGTCCTACAAGATGTCAGATCAGTAGATTTCCTATAACTATATCCTAACTTGTAATACTCACGTAAACATATAATCGTCCATCTTTGCAATTGTTCATGCAATGCCGACTATGAGCTCGAGATTCTTTACTACCAACACAAAATTTTGAAATGGTGATTCAAATTCATTCACCATATCAAATTCACGACTCTCAGCTCAAGTGTCGATAAGCCTAATCTTCAAAGCTACCCTTGATTATTGATCAGAACCAAAACTGTTGCAACGTATCGCAAGGCAAACTAGAAAAAGGCAAAAAAGCACAAATAAAATTAAATTAAAGAAGAGATTCATATTCCATAACAAAAATGTCCGGTACATAAAGCGTTTCTCGTTAAACCCCGCGAAAAATTTGTGTTGGCGGGCAGTGTTTATCTGAGATAATGGCAGCGGGTACTCGTACTTGTGGAGATGCATAAATTAAATCAAGCCCATGTTTTTTAGGGGATTCTCTTCTTGCGGTGAGAAGTGAAAAGCTGCAGATCTAGGCTTTAGTGTAAAGCGACTTCGCGGCTTCGATCAATGATAGGTCTTTAAAAGGAGGCTGGAGTTATAGATTATAAAGTTTCGGGGCATGGATTTGATTGGTGGACTGTACGACCTGGGGTTCGCCGAGTAGAACGGACTAGAATCTCATTGAGACATCAAGTTGATCCAAAAAGTTTTTTTATCTTTTGATCGTCTCATGTATATTTCTAGGGGTTCATTTTAATTATCTCGGTAAAAGAGTCCTATGGTGCTAATCAATGGCAGCCGTGGACTTGTTGAAGGAAGGACTACTAAGTAGTCTTATCATTAATTATTCCATAAATTCAAGCGTGTCTATCAAAGGCAACCCGGCCTTTCCATCTCTTATACGAACTCCGTCCGCTATGCCATTAAGAACGTACAAACTGTACAGTATTTATTACAATCTTACTCTTCCTTCTTGATTACCACTCACGAACCAGCGAGTGAAGTCACTTCCACTTCGGCTTGGCTGTTCGTCGTTCTCATCATCTCCTCCCATCCACTTTGGTTTCTTGATTCCTTCAAGGAATCGTGGTGTTTCAAAGGTGTCGATGGTGTTCTTCATTCGATGACCCAGTGCCTCGAAAAAGTTCTCTTCTCCGGGTTCGTTGTGGCGCTGTTGTGGATCAACAGTCGGTCTTGAGGTAGATGCTGTTCCAAGGGCTCGATGCCCCTCGGCTCGCGGTACAGTCAAAACAGGAGCGGCGCGATTATTCGGATTGTTCGGAACCGAACGTCGATCAACAGAAGCTTCTCCAAGTCCGCCAAGTGATGAATGACCATTCAGCTCACGTTCAATCAAATCGCGACCTTCACGCCATGATCCTGTCCCATATCCACTCTCATTCTCATCATCCTCATCTTCGATAACTCCCCCATAGCCTACACAGTCTTTGACTTTTCCATATAGGTTGAAAAGTGTCGCGCATACAGGAACTAATATGAAGATCGGGAAAAACCAATCGAACCAATCCCCCAAAGGCGTAAACACAATCAGCTTTCCAAGAAACTTGTAAAACATCGTCTTCTTATAGACATCTGGTGGGAGAAAAGTGATAAAGTTGAAGGAGAGTGGCACGGAAAGTTTGGCTACTTGCATGGCAAACCACATGGCAGCCTCTCCATGAGTATTTCTTCTAACAAGTGCGCGTCCCCTCCACACTTTAACTTCACTCAAAGAGCTCAAAGCTGCTGCACACATATACAAAATCCAGAAAGATGCAATCACCTGGCCTGCAAACCCGATTTCTCCATTCTCGCTGTCGCGATGATGCACTACTGTGACAGCAATGATTGAAAAAATGGGATTGATTGACTTAATAATTTCGGACCAAACGATGCATATCGAGGCGAGGGCCAAAATAACCCCCAATACAATCTTTGAGTAGGGCAAGAAGAAGTACTGAAAAAGGTATCGAGTATATGGAGTGAAAATTGTGATTCGATCGAATATAGAAGAATGAGGAGAATTTTGGCCAATAACAATCTTCTTTGACGCCGCTGAGTCCAACACAGCCTGTGTTTCCACGGCATCTTTGAGAAGTCGATCCCATTCATCAAGATACCGGGCACGACTGTGCCTAGTTCTTGTCAGTTGGCGACTCAGATCTGCCAAGTATCGTTCCGTGATGACATTCGGAACGGTTGCGTTTGGCTCGGACATCCGCCGTGTCAAAGTTCGTGGTCGAGATTCGGGCAAGTGTATCTCGTCCGCAAGTTCCTCGATCCAGTCCTTGAACTCTCTTGCAGTACCGGTTTTCCGTTGACTCAACTGGGCAACCTGTGCCTCCAAATCCTCCAATTTTTGAATAGCGTCCTCCATGTTTTCATGGACCTTTGGTGCCCGAGTTTGAATCCTCCTCAACTTCCCACTAATGCTTGCATTCTTGAATAAATTTCGAGGTATTGCGACCAGCCCATGACCCATTAGATAAATTGCCAAAACCAATCCCCAACTATATGCGAGAGCCATAACCACACTCTTGAGCGACTCGGGAGATACTCCCTCTTTGACAAAAATGTATAACATTGTAATGAGACCGGCTCCAAGGATAAGGGCTTGATATTGGGCGTTTGCGCGCAAAGAGAACAGTAGACGTGCTTTTGGATCTCGATAACCCGCATCAGCGTATTCGGCAAGAATTGGCAGAATGAACCTAGTAACGAATCAGTATAATCTTCAAGTGGAGGTATGGTGTATTCGAACCAAGTCAAGGCAAATGTAAGCCAGTATGTGATGCGCCAGGCGACCAGGAGCACTCGATCGTAAAGCCATATTCCTCTACTTCCTGCATCCTCTGTCCTTGCACTTGAGGCAAGGTCAATAGGAACAAGTAATACGATACTTGCTGGCAACCAAAGTGCGAAAAAAATGGGAACGAGGAGATATGCCGGAGTCGTGCGAATAGGTAGATAATGTCGCAGTATAAGTAGTACGGCTAAACTGATAACCAGCAAGGCAATCAGAGCAAATATCTCTGAGCCTACCGGCGATGGAGTTGCCAGAGTTTCTATCATGACGATTTTTTCAATACAACAATAGGGTGTATTTCCATTTGGGAAGAAGTATAAGTAATCAATAAAATGATTATCTTTCTATTGTTCTGAGTGAATGGGATGGATGGGATATATTGATTAGCATAGCAGTATGATGAATCCGTACAATACCGGTAGAAGCATTTATTGGTATGGGCCCACTACTTCGTCCGCTTTTGTTGGTAACAATCCACACACAAGCCACACCCCTGCGTCGCACTAGCCCGATTTTCGACAAGCGAGAATATCAAAGACTTAACCTTGCAAAAACTTCTTTTAGTCCCGATTCTCCGATGTAATCACATTGTCAGTTGTCAACCCACCAACCCACCAACCAAGCCGAAAAGGCAAAAAGAGCAAAAAGAGCAAACTGCTGTGCGCATCATGGCTGATCAACTTCAATCGCATGTACCTTCAACAACTCAATATTCGGGGTTTTCTCCTCCACCGTCAAATGGAAATTTGGGAACATATGGATATGACTATGGAAATGGCAATGGAGGTTCGGGAAATTATCAATCAAGTAAGTAGTGAAATCGGATGTCGCATTTCCTCAATATGATACTGACTCGACAACAGGCAGGCGCGACTTGAGCGTCAACGATATCGCAGACATAGATGACCCTATCCTTTTGATGGAAACTCTTACAAGATGGGATTCTCGCAGTTATGATAACTCTATACCTACACACACCAACTCACAATTCACAAACCATTTACAAACTGCCGAAACAGCTAGGGGAATAAATGTTATACAACTGGGGACCCCATCGAGTAATAATGATAACGCACAAACTACTCGAGGTACACCAACAAAGACATCCTTAAAGCGTCGCAGAGATGATTTGGAAGAACTAGCAGAGGAAGGGGAGGAAATGTTTGGTTTCATAAATGCCAAATCTAAACCAAGAAAAGTACGCAAACTCACAGCGGAAGAGGAGGAGGAAGCCGCGAGAGAACGAGAAATATGGGGATCGGAACCTTCTGATTTCGAGGAAGATGATAATGAAGAAAACGGGGATTCTCTTTCCAAATACACGACAATTCCTGATCTCAAACCAAGAGCGCATGGCGTCCATGGAGCTGCAGCAATCTTCCGGAAAACATCTGCAGCTGGCAGAAAATACACCAGTAAGCGTTCCCGTTACGATTCTACAAGAACACGACTAACCAGACTGCAGGACCAGCAATGTCGAAAGTCTTCACAAAATTGGAAATGGCACCCGAAGATTTCATTACGCTACAGGCTGCAGCCAAGGACTATATGCTGGATCCGGAACACCCAGATCGAAGCGCCTGCGTTGGTAGTAAAGACAAAAGAGATAGTGACATGACGAAGCTGAAGCTATATGCTTGTGTCAGAAATTTCTTGGCCGATGAGGGAGAAGGATGGGGCGAGAAACTTTTTGGTAAAAATTCTCCAAGTGGTGCTACAAGAAAATGGATGTGGCCTGAAATGCCGAACAGGTGAGTTTTGAGATTTTCAATTGGACTACTGCTTTGCTAACAATTATCTCTAGAATCATCTCCAGGGTGACTCCTTTGTTGCGTCGCATGGTTACCAATGAGAGACAGCGATTATATGCCCTCAACCTAAGAGTTCAAAAGAGGAAAGAGGACGAGCTCTTCCAGTTACAAGCCGCATCCTCCAATGGCAGTCCAGCATCCAATTCTTCATCAATTGACCCTAGACTCAACTTACCCAATCAAAATACAGTCGACAAAGCTATAGTAGACAATGCAACCGCGAACGGGGCAGCTAAGACGCAGACAGCCAATGCACCAAAGGTTAGTGTCAAGCAGCCGGCACCACTTGAGTACCATATCAACATTATCCACAATGGCAAGCGTATCAAGGACATGTTTACCTTGAATCCCACAAACTGTGTAGGTTTTGTAAGCTTTACTGGACATGTTGATGCAGCAGTAAAGGCACCTTACAAGAAGACGGTTATGAAGGTCTTGGGTCCTAATGGCTTGGTGGAGGTAAAATCAGAAGCAACCTTTGCCATGGCTTTAGTGTCAGTAAGAAAAACAGAGTGGATGGATGGAGACGTCAAGATCATCGTTGAGACGGAAATGACGCAGTGAGCTGTAAATTCCAAGTCACAGCGTAGGACATGGGGCAGCGTGCTAAATGGAAGGGATTACTCATATTGATGTTCTCTAATTTCACAAGCGCTTTTCGCTAGTTTTCGCTTCATAAGAGGGAAGAACATTCTCTCCCGCAATATTTTGATAGTTTGCTATTCATCTATGATGTGAACCTTCATGTATCATAAGAATAGCTGTCTAAAGAAGCCTAGTTGCTAGCTTCTAGGCAAATTATCTGCAAAATACGAAAAGAATTACCTTTATTCGTGCTACGCGAGTGTGCCTTGATGTTTTCAATGACCGTCTGTACCATTGGAGAGTTTTTATAAACAGGTTCATCGTCTCTTCAGAATGGCAATTACTAGCCATCGCTTTCTGGCCGTCGCATCGTGATCCTCTACTCCTCTATCCATAACCCATTCTCTCTCAACAGCATTGGCATCTCTCTCATAGATGGTTTCTATCTCCAACCCAGCCGCTGCTAGTGTTTCATCTTCGAAGAACTCACGCATTATTTCACGACCTGTGTGAAAACCTGCGCAGATCCAAGCCCTGAATATTCGTTGAATCAGTACTTCTGCCAAAGGGGATATTTAATTTCACTCATCTGTGCCCAACTCAACAATCTCCACTAGATAGGGCCAGAGAACTCAAAAAGAACAAAACAACTTCGCAACACCACTCACCGTCCATCTGCCTTCAAAAACCACCGAATCGACTTCAAAAGATTCTCATGCTGCCTCGACATCCACAGACAGTCTGATGCGATCACCCGACTAAAACCCTCCTTATTCTTCACCGAAAACTCATCATCTACCACTCCCCACTCATGGCCCTGAACCGTGACGTCTCCGAATCCATCCGTCTCAATGTTCTTTGCCACATTCGTCCGCAAATTCGCAAGCACGTCCTCATCGGGATAATCGCTCAAAACCACCTCTTGCGCCCCCATCAACGCAGTCACTATCCCCGCCAATCCCGTCCCACTGCCCACCTCCAACACTCTCTCTCCCGTAACCTCCCATCGTTCCCTCCCACCTCTCCTCCCATCGCCCTCTTCAAAAAACTCCGCTAGCTGCAACCCCGCGTTCCATAGATAATGCGCGAATAAAAGTCTGCCCTTCTCACCTGCGGGCCGATATAATTCTAATGTTATCTCGCCAAGAGTTGGGGATGTATATACGATGTGCTGATCGTTACCGCCATGTTGATTTTGGATGTCGTCGGGGTAGAGCGTGGAGAGCGTGGATTGGAGATAGTCTTCGGGTTCCGTGAATTCGGGCTCGAGGCGAATTTTTTCGGTTAGGACGCGAGACATTTTTGTGATGTGTGGCGTGTTGGGGATGGGATTTGCTTTTTTTGGTCTCGGCCTCTGCCCGCCTTGGCTTGGAAGGTGGGATGAAAGTGGATCCTTAGTAGCGCTAGTCCCTGGGGGACCCCTCACACGTGACTACTGTTTCAAAAAGGTGGGGCGACAACGTTAAGATGTATAGTTGATGAGTTATGAGATATATACTCGAGTATACTAATTCAGGCTACAGAGTGAACATGTTATTACTGTCCATAGTTTGAGATACAAATATCCTTCACTCTTTGAAGGATCAGCAAGAACATCTTCCAATCCCTGCAGCAAAGTTCCCTAGGTGAAACTTTCTAAATGCTTCTGGGTCCTGCTTCTGCCAGTGACCAGCCGTTCCTCTTGTTTTGCTTGTCGTTGCGCACTACAAAAAGTTGTGCCGAAAAGGTGATACTTGTAAATTCATGAAGGGCAACTGAAGTTTCTAAGGGATCCCGAACGATGCCGAAAAGCGTATGTCAAAAGTTGTCTGACTAATTGAATGGTGATACTGAGGCACTATCAATTCAGATCTCTTCCTCGTACTGTACCTTCTGGAGAGACAAGAAATGCAAAAGATGATCTCGATGAAATTGCGAGGCTCAGATAACCCCTTTTCACATTGCAAAAACTACTTTCTCGGCACTTGCTAGACTGGTTTTGATTGTAACCGAACAAATTCTTACCTGAGTCTGTATCTCTTCCTAACTTCGATGTAGTATCATCTATTCTCTTTGAATTCGATAGCACTGTCATTAAAAAACTGTCACCGAACTTTCAGGCTAATAAGCGTTGTCAGTATTCGAGAACATGTTTGCAAATAACATCACAAGTAAGATAAAATCCCTCTCTGCATGTTCTTAAATCCAGCGTCTTCTGGCGATTTCGTGCCAGTGCTCAGTTGCTCGAATATTGTCTAAGCGCGAGCCCTTATCATCTATCTCTGGTTCCATCACGACGGTTAGATTGGTCTATTATATATCGAGATTAGTGTCGCACCGCCCCGTGATGGGAGATCCTTGGCATTAGCGCAATCTCACAGTGGTGAATATGCTAATTAGTGCGTTGAGATTGTATCTCAAGCCGAGGCTGATCAGATTGTTATGTATTCACCTATACACCAGTCCAAAGCATTGAATTGTGTATATTTATTCAAGAGTCAAGATCCTATTCTGCAACAAACTCTGGAGATACTATGCCCCCAGAACAGACAATATTTTACCGATCGGCTGTGTTTAAAGGGCATAAGATAAAGATCAGAACCAGAAGAAGTGAGGTCTTTATCAGATGTCGAAGCGGAACCCATCGTCGGCTGCAGAAATATCTCACTGTTCTCAACTTCTCACTGTCAAATCATCTCACCATTGCCACAGAAATTGATCTCTTACTATCGTCTGGGATCATGACTATTGCCACTTCAAATACCAAGTGTCATCCAAGCGACCATAACGCTTGATCCAATGATTAGGCCGGAAAGCTCATGCACCCACTACTTCCGCATGTTTAGATTAGAACGTTGTTAGAAGATGTCTCCTGGAGCTAGAAGACTACAGTCCTGTGGTGCTTGAATCTCTGAATCTGCTGCATTTCAGTCAGTGCGTTACCTTCGAAACTTTTCATAGCACGACCCTTTTATCTTACTCAATATATGTATGTATATTCTCAAGAACTAACTACCATACGTGTATGCACGTGCTTGGTCTGTATTTTCTGATCGGATAGGTGAATGAATGGCTACTATAGGTGTAGTCTAAAGGTCAAACCTATTATGATACGCGGACGTGAATGAGATGCAGAGGGTACGATTGCTATTTCTTATGCTTAAAATCCCACTGTGAGTCTGTGATGTATGCTGTTATGCAGAGTGGTAGGAAAGGCTATCTCATGTGAGGTGAAGCCCACTGTGACATCTGCTGTAGAATCGTATGTCTGCCGACATGGGCGGAAGACATGGCGTTCAAGAATATTTGAAGCAAGAGCTCCTTTGAGAGGCCATATACCATCCTCTTGCTTTCCAATCTCGTCGGAAGCACATTTAGTGTTGCCATGTAGACTGAAGACACCGAGCTCAACTATTGACAGCACGATGTGCAGAGTTTCAAGATACGATTCAAGACGTTTTCGAATTATAATCGCATATGCATGTGAGGTCTCGGACGGTAAGATTAGATGTGTGTTCATCGAGGTCGTCATCAAAAGATGTCGTACTGCCAGTATAAGAATACACTTCTACTATCAGAATCAAACATCGGACGTTAATCAAGCTCTCACTCTCATGAAGTTCATTCCTAGTAAGTTGCAAAGTTGAAGAACAGCTTTAGTAGTATTGGACTTGCATATCACACTCGAACTTCCAAACGCTATCGTGGTAAAGTTGAATTTGGACCTCATGTTCCCGAATCATCCATCCTCATTTTCATTCCCCAGGTGTACTTTGGTTGTCTGAAGCTACTGATGGTTCCCACCTCTCAAATATATATCTAAATTTTCAAGTATAGGAGAACTTCATCTTCGTATTCACCACT
This sequence comes from Sclerotinia borealis F-4128, assembly GCA_000503235.1. Lineage (NCBI taxonomy): Eukaryota > Fungi > Ascomycota > Leotiomycetes > Helotiales > Sclerotiniaceae > Sclerotinia > Sclerotinia borealis. Next base: position 294,033 of record KI628555.1, read on the forward strand.
CGCTGATATCATACACCTACATGTTTCAGATCGCCATTGGTCTACATAACGTAGCCCCACAAGTGATCGAATCCACACCGATTTTAATATGCCTTTCTGTGCGTAGGTGATGGATGCCATTGGAGTGGAGTGAAGTGAGGTGAGGAGAAGGTCAATACGAAGGAAGTGAATATTGTGCGGATATCATTAATATCTATATTCAAAGCACCGTTGCAGGTGTCTGTTTACCCCTCTGTACAGCCCAAATGTACATCCGCTGAACTGCTCATAAGCTAGCAAGAGCGGGGTATATAAATTCACTGAATACTTAAATACTATATACACCGCAGTCCAGGATGCGTCCCAGCCTGTCAGGGCATGGTCAAGTTAAGATGCATCCATAATCTTAGGTAGGTATATAGATATACTGAAACTACTCCTAATATTGACGAAACTTCCATAATGGAACACAGTGAGGAAGTATGCAAAAGCCAAGCCTGACTTCGGGCAATGACAATGGCAATAGCCATACATAGCTGCCATGGCTGGTCTCTGTCCTTGAGAATCTACATTCGGCACATCATGAACTCTCTGGATTGGGTTTATCTCATGGTTCACGAGGCAGACTGCTGCTTAATTATGTGAAAGCAAAACATGACACCGCAGTACAGCACGCATAATTCATTGAAAGGTAAAATAAAACAGCAGTAAGTAGTCGTGGCTTTCACCTAAGCATGTTTGATAAACGGGTATCATAATACAGCCCAACTCCATATGATTGATTACCTTTATTCCTCGAAGAAACCTCCATCACTAACATTACCGTCTTGAACCTCATCTGCTCTTGCCCCCTCCACGGCCCCGAATGCTTGGTTCTTAGAAAAGCCTGTAGATTTGTTCTTTGCAATCTTTGTAGCCCTCGTATCCTTCACACCACGCTGGGCTCTTCTCTGGCGTCGATTCAATCCTGTAGTATCGATTGATGGAGCTTGCTCTTGCTCTTGCGGCTGTGGTTTTGGCTTTGGTTTTACAATCTTTCTCTCAGGAAGTTTGATAGCTTTTTTGGTCGAGATAATGGTATCTGGTTTCCTGTTTCGTAGTCGATCGAGGGTTCCTTCCTCCATGCACTTCTCGACTTCCTTCCACATTGGGGGTTTCGTCTTATCCACTTTGACCTCTACATCCTCTTCTGAGCCCTTTGGAGGATAAAGACTGATATATGTTTCGCTCAGAGGGTGGTATTGGGTATAATTAAGATCCACCTCAAGAATGTGCATCTCCTCCTTCAGTTGCTCAACTTCTTCAGTCGATTGGGTTTCTAGAAGTCGTTTTCGAAGTTTCTTCAATTGTCTGGTAGCTTTTTGACGTTCTACAATACCCCATTAGTACGAGAGACAAATCCTATGCTGAGGGTATGTCATACCGAAGAATCGGACCATATGGTATTTCTTGATCATTTTCTGTCTAATCTTCTCTGCCTCTGCAGAAGCCAATTCCTGCTGATATGCAGCAAGAGCTCGTTCATCCTCTACGCGCACATCCGCAGGAAGATCTTGTGCCCTTTCAAGCCTCCTTGTCACATCTCTTATCTTCTTCTTTATGGTATTAACGCTGGAAGCATGTGCTTGTTTTTTGTTAAATGCTGGTTCTGACTTGCGTTTCTTTGCAGGTTTTGGTTCATCACCATAGACTTGAACTTGTCTAGATGGGTGTACCTCTTCTGGAGCATCCGAATCTGAAAGTTTTCGTTTTGGTGCCATGATGTTGTTGTGTTGAATAAAAACTTGTACCAATGGTGAATTTGTTGTTGTTGGTTCAGCCTTGTCAAATTTGTTAAACTCACAAAATATTAATTTTCCTCCCACACCCATCAACAAACCCACCTGCAGCGGAACAACTTCGGGCCGACATAGCACAAGAGTTATCTACAAGACAATGGCAGAGCTGTAAGTACTTTTGATTTCCTCTCTTGTTTAATTCTCTCTGTCTCATGCTTTCTCTCACTTGAAAAATTTGAAAGCATCAAATTCAGTTCTGTTGGATAAACTGTCTCTTATTGTTCATGGAGATAAAATTTATAGAACCCGCCTTCAAACAATCCATGGCTTTTAAAGCTACTTTAACTAACAATTAATTTATAGATCAATAGACCCAGAGCAGTCTCCTGTTCCAAGTCTCAGACCAAATTCATTTGGACCACAAAACCTTCGCACCAATAAGTCTATTAATTTTATCACTACTTCCTCTGGTATTGATTACAGCTTTCAAGTTGGACTTCTTGAAAGTACGGATATTGAAGAGCACCAGAGCTTCGATTTCGGGACAAATCCACGGCTGAACTTTGCTAACCATGAAATTGTGAGCGACACCGTTTTCGATTTCAACTCTTTTCGCTTTCGCCCTAAACCCTCACCATCAGCGACCTGCCACATAGATAGTAAGTTCAGCCGTCTAGCTACTTGACTAAAAACGGATCAGCTGATGGCTACTTTCCAGGTTGGTTCAAGGATCCACTCGGTACTTGGCGATATAGCCAACCAGATAGAAACGCAAGAGTCGATAGGATTAAACTTTTAGATTGGACTAGAGTATCAGATTGGCACTTCCCCCCGGTAAACATGGATAAGACTGAGGGGATCATCAGATGGTCGCCAAACTCGGCTCGTGCTCAGTTTGTTGCGTTCAATCTGAACTACCGAATTCTTCAAGTCTATGAAGCCAAGGGTCTCGCACAGCCAGGAAATTTCGAGTATGAACCCTTATCTCGTTATATTGACATCCCCTCTTTAAACACTTTCGACTGGTCGCCAGTTGTCGAAGGATTGGTTGCTGTCGGTACTTCTAGTGGCGAGCTTCAACTACTACGAGTTGACGACAATTCGAATGCCGTTTTGTCTCTTTCCATCAAGCAGCCGAGAGCATGTCAAGCTGTCGCTTTCAATACTACTGGATTACTAGCAATTGGTCTCGAAAGAGTTCGAAACGATGGCTCTCTGCAAATTTGGGATGTTAATCAACGTCTAGCTGGTTGGGATACTTCTCAGCCGGGATGGAATGTACCCAATAATGCGGTTGAGCCGAGAAAGTTAGAATCGGCCACCGTGAGTGGACGTAAAAAAAGCAACTCTGACGGCGCTACTGACAACAAGCAGGTAACTAGCATTAAGTTCTTCGAGGATCAACCGCAAACCCTTGCTATTGGCATCAAGAACTCTTGTGTTCGAATTCACGATCTCAGAGGTTCGTTTGGTGGCATCTCCCTGGCAACAAGTACTAACATAAAACAGATCCAAACGGTGGAGTGATCACATTTCAAACCAAATGCAACAACAACCTCACCATAGACTACTCAGACCCCAACTACTTTGCTTCCTCTTCGTTAGATCAGCCAGGACTTATGGTCTGGGACCGTCGCGCCAGCACTCGAGCCACTGCCTCTCCAATGTACCTGGATACATTCGATAATGAAGGATATGTTTGGGGAGCTGCCTTACAGTTGAAGAAGGTCATTTCTACCGACAAACAGGGCTCATACATCAAATCCTTGCGATATTGCCGAGAGCAGCGTGGCACTTTGGGTGTTCTCTCTAATACTGGCCAGCTTCAGGTTTTAAAGACTAACAAGGAGTATTACGATCCTGGTTCGGAAGATGATGTCAAGGGAAGCCCGGAACTTCTTCAAGTCAAGAAGTCGTATGATCTCGAATACCCATATTTTGACCCAAATCATGGACGCAAGCAAGAAGATAGGATTGTTTCTTTCGACTGGTTAACACTTGGTAATACAAATCTACAACCTCGTGTTGTCGCACTGAGGGCTTCTGGTTCCTTTGAAATAATGCAAACACCTTCTACTACCACTGGTTATTTGATGAACTTTATGCCATGGCAGCCACCGCACAATCATGATAAGGTACCTTATCATACTTTGATGGACTTTGCAGATGCCACTGAGCGTAGAGCGAACCTTGGTCCTCTTTACGCAAACGAGTTGAAAGCTCAAACGCCCGTATTTGGACCAGATGGATACAATACTCCACATGTTCAAAAATCCCTAGCAGCTGCTCTTAATAAAGCTCTCGAACGTCCCGAAACTTCAGCATCAGATGTCATGGCAGAGACACCCGGCAGTCAGATTGGTAGGGCATCTTATACGAAGTCAACTTTCACAGAAGCCATCGACCGCCAGCTTTCGACCGTCAACGACCCAGTGTCGGAGATATTCGCGAAGAAGGGTGTTATTAACGATGGTGATGATCCTGGTTCTTTGAATAACAAGCTATCTGCTATGAACCTCTCGAGTAGTGGCAAGATGAAGACCCAGAATTCGTCGGCAACCGAGATTTACTCAAGCAGGGATATGCACGAGTTATTACTTGAAGCTCGCATACCAGCTTCGAAAGCCGATGCCATGTTGATCGATAATCTGTTCATCCAACGTGCTCTCAACGGTTACTTATTTGATTGTGATAAAAATAAATCATTGGTGAAAGAAGATCCATGGCTCAAAGACGTATGGTACTGGATTTCAGGTATGTTTCTTTCTCTGGTATTTTTTTTGATACGTACTAATATATGTAGTCGCCGAAAAAGCAGCCAAGGATGACGGTATGCTGTCTTCGACCCTTGACCTTAGCTATTTGGGAGTCTATACCTTGTGGAATAACAAGCTGGGTGGAAAGGCCGAATCAAGACTTGTCGGAAGCACTGTTGTCCCTGATCGTACTCAGTGGGAACGACTTATTGCTGTTATCAACAAACGTCTCGGCTACGAAGAATATACTGGTGTGCCAACAATGAAGCCACAACACCGACAATTATGTCTTGCCCAATGCGGTTTTGCAAAACCAGCAGCCGAGCTAAAAGAAATTCTTGCGCGTCTAGAAGGAAGAGGAGAATATACCAAGGCAGCTGCACGGGCACTTTTTGAGGGAGAACCTGAGCACGCGGTCGATATCCTCAGACGTGGTGACAAGGAGATGATTTTTGTTGCTGTAGCACTCGACGTTACTACCAAGAGTCCATCCAACGTTGATCTCTCCAATTGGAGCAAGACACTACTTCAAGATCAAGCTCACGTGTCTGGAGATCCTTTTCTACGAGCTATCTTTGGCTATGTTACAACGCGAGACTGGGAGGTTATCGCAAACGAGACATCTTTGCCATTAAGATATCGCGCTGGAGTGGCTTTAAGATACCTCAGTGACCTTCAACTTACAGAATGGCTTGACAAGGAAATGGAAAAAGCTATTGAACATGGAGATATCGAAGGCATTGTTCTTGCAGGAATCACCAATTACATGGTTGATATCCTAGCGAAATATGTCGCAAAGTTCTTTGATTACCAAACCGCCATCCTAATCATGACTTTCTGCTACCCTCGTTATATCTCCGATATTCGCTGTGATGCTTGGCGTCAAAACTATCAAGCCTACCTAAACCGTCATCAACAGTTTATCCTACGCGTCCAATTTGACCAAGGCTCAGCCAAGAAATCTCGCCAACGAGACGGTGTTCCAGTCGCCAAGCCCCCCATTCGCCAAGTCACTGTCCGATGTCTTTACTGTGAGACCCGCTCCTCAAATGATCGTCATAATGCTACAGGCGCTGCTCCAGCACCTCCTAACTCATCTGCTGGTCTCTCTTCTACTACCGATGAACGTAATCCTCTAATGTCCAGCGGTATCAATGCCGGTCTTAGCTGTCCTCGCTGCGGTTCGCATTTACCTCGTTGTGGAATCTGTTTAGAGATTTGCGGTTCTCCCAGATCGGATAGGCCTGAACTTTCTGATGATCCAATGGTGAGGAGAACGGGCAATCAGTTGACGTTCTGCTTGAAGTGTAAACATGCTGCTCATATGGATCATGCGGTAACGTGGTTCGATAGACATGTGGAGTGTCCTGTATCGGAGTGCAAGTGCCAATGTAACTTCAGGGCTAATATCGATATTGCTTGAGTTTACGAGGGAAGGAAGGAAACGGAGAACGGCGGGACCAATTTTCAATGGCGTTATGTGAATGCATGGTTGCATATGAGTGGAGATACCCCTTTCTAGTGAGAAACTGGAAAATTAGTTATGAGAACACAATACCAAGATGAATTCAGCTGACATGGGTGATATTCTTGCTTATGGTGAAGTTTATAGAGGGTATCTTGACATTACTAGGACAGTCACTTTCAAGAGTTGTAGTCATACAGCAGGATAAGGTCTACTAATCACTAGGTTTTTCAAAGTGTTTATTTCCCTATGCCCCAACTTTCAAATAGATAATTTCCCGCCATATCAGCATTCAATGTATGAATTAGAATTCCCACTGATCTAACAATCCAACCGCATCTCAATCCCAACATCCTAGCCCAATCAATAGCTTCCATCTCAGCCATTTTCCTCCTTACCTTATCCCTCTACTCATTCTCCATCACATACTGAATATCATCCGTATCCTTCCTAACATTACCCTCACTCAATACTAATTATTTTTACTAATTTCAAGTTCAATCCAATTAATCCAATTTACGAGTACTAGCTTCGTGCATGCGTTCATCATGGCTGGAATATCCGAATATCTTTCAGCCTCAGAAATCAGTGTAATGAAATTTCGTCACGGTATATACATACTCGAGTACATCCTTTGGCTTGAATCCCCAAAAAACTAAAATTCATTCCTTGCGTTTCGATGAGCACTGGTGTCTGTACCGGAAATGTTAGGGTCTATTTGTAGGGAGTTGTGTGGGATTTGGTATATTAGATTGGATTCCTTGAGCTCATTTCGTTTCTAATTCTAATTCTAATTCTAATTCTAATTCTATTTCTATTTCTATTTCTATTTCTATTTATATTTCTATAAAATTTCTGTTTATTATATTAATATTAAATTTCAATTTCGGAAAAAGAAAAAGAAAAAGAAAAAGGAAAGGAAGTATCAACTCGTACACGAAATCACAACCTCAGAAACCGCACAAGACCCGCAAACTTCGTACTCCTAGCTAGTCTCCTACACAAACTAACTCCAAATTAAGACGAGACCTGAGCAGTGAGCTACATCATATCATATGTTGTGTAAGCATACTAGTACACATACACAACAATCCATCCAGCACAAGAAAACTCTCAACACATAACTCTCAACTCCGAACTCTCAACTCGCACTATCCCTCTAACTTATCTAAAGTTTTGATATATATATATAACTTCCAACACCAAATTGTGCTCTGGTGAGGAGCTGTGATAGTGACAATCCTCAGTGATAGTTCTCAGTGGCTAGGCTAGATTCCATATCCACTAACACTCAAGGACAGTGAACTACTCGAGTATGGGTAGTGACAGTAACAATTCCATACACTTTAACACTTTACTGTTAACGTTTTAACACTCTAACTCGGATCTCGATGCGATAATACAGTACTAGCGCCAATGCCAGTTTCAGTGCCAGTGTCAGTGCAGCTACATGTTATCTGCATATATGCATACCTCTTCTCCTCTTGTTATTATCATACTATATCAATTCATATCATATTAAATTATATCATGTTATATCATATCGCTATTCAGTGCCAGTATTAATACAGCTACATCTTATCTGTATACTATACATACATGCCCCTCCCTATCTCTTCTTATTACTATCATATCAAATCAAATCATATCACTGCCAAACCAAACTATTAGATTCTAAGCAAGTACCTAACTAGGTAGTTTATTACCAACTTGAATCCAAGAAAGCCAAATCCCCAATTATCAATCTCAACATAATCTCAAACAGTTCTTTCAAATTAGTTGTTTGAAATATATATATATATATATATATACAACTGTAATACTATTCCTCAAGGAGACAGAACACAATACCCTGATGGGAAAGAAAGAAATAAATAAATAAATAAATCAGCTATTTATTATACTATAAATGAAATAGATTTTCCCCAATCAATCAATCTCTCTTTCTATTTATCCATCCATATTACTCAATCACTCACTCACTCACTGCAATCCGATTCCAACTCCGATTTCGATTTCGTCTTCAACCTATACATATCTTCAACCTATACATACATACATACATATATATATATATACATGTACGCTCGCTCGCTTATATCCACACTTCCTTTCCTCCCCTTTCCTTTCCTCCCCCTCTAATCCCCTCCCCTTCCCACCACCATCCAACCTCTCTAACATACCCTCTAGCACTAGATTATCCTCACCCCATCCTCACCATCCTCTTAACCCTAACCATTTCTCCAAGACCTTGCACACCACACCACACCACACCACACAACAGCCAACAGATAAATTACCTGTACTCTCGTTCACGAACACGAACACGATCACGAATACAAAAGATTTCAACTTTTCCTTGCAAGAATTTTCTACCTCATTGAATCCTCGACGAATTGCAAGCACCTTCCTTCCTTCCTTCCTTTCACCCCATTCCAAATGCCTGCAAATCCATTCGTGGTATAGTTTTAAAAGTTTCGTTTGTTTCGATTTAATCACCGGCCAATTATATTATGATATAATGATCCATTCCAACGCCATTTGAAAATGCAACAATGATTCCTCCCCTCCCTTCATTTCCGCCCAACTATCAATGATTCCCACATCAGCCCCTATATCTACGGACCTCATCATACCATCGTATTCATCTTTCCTCTCCTTCATTTAGATAAGCTTGCTCTTCTAGTCTCTTCCCTTTAACCACCCCTGCAGAAATACTGCCAACCCCTTCCTCTCCGAACTTTCCACCATGCTTTTGATAAATCCACTTCCATCGACTCCCATACTTGGGAAGAAATTTCTTTGTAAATGCTCCACAAACATATTTCCAGTCTTCATATAAATAACCTGTTCCAATCCCGCTATTTCATTCAATACACTCTTAGACTGCGCGTCAACCATTGGCCTAAATTGTGGTTCGCGAAGAACTTCCCAACAAACTGGGTGGAAACGCTGGATGAGGAAAGCGTCAAAACCTGGAAAGCTGGGTTGAGGTGGGAAGGAAGAAGAGATGGGTTGGCCTGGAGTAGCGATTGTGGGACCACCCCAGAGCTCGGCCATTTTTGTCATCACGGAAAAGGCGAGCTTGCTGGCTGCGAGATTACCGTTTTCATTTGTGACGGTTTTCGCTAATGTTGTAACAGATTGAACAAGAGGATCGAAGAAAGCTTGATTCTGCTCACTGACAAGTACAGAACCGAGCTCGTTATTGAGGATTACCGTTACAAAGGACAAATATTCTCTTCGTAGTTCGGCTAATTGAATTCCATCATCTGTTCCCGTAACCGGCTCGCTTAGACTAGCGAAAACTCTTTGAAAAAGTGGTGTAAGTAGGGAGTTCAGAACTTGATGGATATCCTTCTTAAATCCAAATACCACTTGATCTAACAATCTTAAAAACATGGCGATTTCTTCTTTGGAAGAACTTTGCGACAATAAGCCATCAATCCATCTTGGAAGTAATGGTAACATCGCAACTCCCATAACTCCCATAAGTCTAGAGAAGGAAGATCTTGCTGCATTGCGGACCTCAAAAGAAGTCCTAAGCGCCTCAAGTGCAAACAGAATTGCTTCTGCCGCACGGCTAAATTCGATGGTTATTTCCTTGACAGGAGCTTGCCCAGCCCTTTTCCCTTCCCCAGGAGACCAATCAGAAAATCCATGGGCTAACGATCCAAGAGCAAAAATAATGTGATGGATTTGAAGAATAGCTTGTGCGTTGCCTGACTTGGCTTGTTCCAAATGTCGCTCTATATCCGAGAATAGGGGGTCCATGATTGTTCTTGCGTAGATAGCCTGCTTCTCTATTGGAGTTGAGGCTGTGGATGAAATACAACCAATTGCCTCGTACAGGTTAAGCTGGGCATTGAAAGCAATGTCCGCCGCATCATGCCCACCATCTTCTGATGACATATCGTCATCATTCTCCCTTGGAACTTCTGCCTTCAGGGGAAGGAGATCACTAATGGATTGAATGATAGTCTCCGCAACATTACCAACTTGACCTCTCAGGTGTTTTACGAATCTGTGGAATAGATACCACGAACGTATCCTGACTCGTGGATGCCTGTGGTGCACAAAACTAACGAAATGTTCGAGAACCCGAGGAATATATTGGGTTTGATTCTCGAAAAATGAGCAGTATCGAACGCAAATTTCCATGTACTGGAGTGAAATAGCAGGATGATTGAAAGCAGCAATACCTGTACAGTCTTAGTCAGTTTTCATGCAAAAGTGACTCGGATAAGCTTACCGGATTCGACCATTTTGGACATCATGACGATCAGACGTTCGGCTGCTATACTAGATGGCTGGCTCTTGGCATAAAGACCACCATTGACAAGCGTTAGTTCTCCAAAAAGGTACATCTCGTGCAGTGCAAGGTCTAAATCACGCCAGTCCATCCGACCGTCTTGTTGATCGAGTCTCTGGAACGTGTTTCCAATCACATTGCTCAAAACATCAATATATAGAGCTTCATCAATCGCTGCGATAGTCTTTTGAAGAACCTGTAATCGCTTTCGAAGCTCTTGAAATTCCGCCTCGTCTGTTAATTCATCCTCATCGGCATATGAAGAAGTGTCATCGTATCTCATCTTTTGGATTATGGCATTGAGTATAGGGGTCAACATGGCTGCATATGCAGGTGGTAGTGGTTGTGCTTTGCGTAAAAATGTGTTGAGCTCTGTGAGAGATGGTATGACCGTTGCGCATATCTCGTCATACTCATCTGAGAAGAATCGGAGTAGGAGTGGAAGGAAAGTTTGTAATAATTGCTCTGCTTGTGCCCGTACCTCGGAGTCGACTTTAGTATCTTCAAGAATCTTAACCAAATCGGAGACGACATTGTTGACAAGTTTTGCAACGGCTTCCGCAAGATCAGTATCATAGCTAGAAGTGTTTCGTAAATCGTGTAAGGCGGGACTAGCAATAAGTTGCGAGACAACCTGTCCAAGATTCAAAAACAAAATCATTCCTATCTTGTCAGAAGATTTCATCTTCTTCGCCACAATCTCTGTAAAGCAGTCTATGGCGGCATCCTTGACTTTATCCTCGCCACCATTCGGGTTTCGTCCAACCAAGGGGAATAACAAATTCAATATATCCTGGTTCACAACCAAAGAGATATCAATCCAAGAGACCCATTTTCCAATAACCTTTAAAGTCATTTCCACAATAGCATCGTTATTGCCTTGCCAGTATGTAAGGATTTGCTGGAAAGAAGCTGCCACTGTCTGTACATCTCGCGCACGCACAAGATCCTTCAACTCAACATTTCGCTTCGTCTCCTCACCTGCCCTGGCTATCATCAAGTCGGCAATTTCGTCATGAATTGAGCTCAGAAGTCGCAGATATAATACAACCCCCGAAAGATTATCCACAGACCCATTTTGATGGCCTGTGAAGCTCAAGAAATCCCTTATAAAACTTTCCCAACCCTCCTTGTATAATGATGAGAATAAAAATGTCAACGTTTGTGTGAGCTTATTCTGCAAAGCGGGCGGATCGACTTCGTTTCCAGAGGCATATGTTCTCCTCACATAGTCATGTAGTTGTTCCTTGAGGCCCCGCAAGCTCTGATCGTCTATATGTTGAGTTTGAATTGCATGATTGACGATATCCAACGAGACCAATCGTACGACTTCGGCAGCTTTGGGAGCTCTGGTAAAGAGAGTAAGACATGCTTGTAGGCTTGAGGTATCGCCTCGTACTTGGGTGAGATATTCGACCGCTTGCCCCTTGAGAGTTGGCTCGGATCGAGGGTCCCATGCGATTTCGATGGCTTTCTCAATCTATAGAATAAATGGCAGATTAGTAAAATAGTTTTAGTCGTATGTATAAGAGCTTGATTCTCGAACATTACCCTCGCCAGCGCAGAATTTCCAGGGAGCGGTGTATCAAGAACATACCTGGGCGTCCATAACTGCTGTATTCCCAAGAACTGAAGCTTGAGGTTACAGCAGACCAAAGGTATAGAAAGTTTAAGTGATCCACAATTATCGTAAAGTAAATCGCATGTGCGAGTACATCTGTAGCATTCGTCGAGGCTCCGCTACCGAGTCATAATAATCTTTAGATTTATTCGTTGGATGGTTGAGGGCGAGATAAAAAGTTGCAATATAAAACTTTGGTACACGTTCAAATTGTATGGTGAAGGATAGCCGACTCTTGAGTTTATATCTTGAGTTCTGAAAAGTACTTAAGTTGTAAGTTTTGCAATACGATGTTGGAAAAGTTCTAATGAAAGCAGTTCTTTTGGAACTATTCTGCCCCACCAAAGCACAACAAATCTGAAGGGCAAGGCAAGGTTCAATTTCAGCCTTTCGCTTGGTGGAAAGTGGAAAGTGGAAAGTTGTACCTAATGTAACACGTGAGAGTCGGCCCCTATTTTATCCGGATTCCGCCCTTCAAATGTTTCTGGTAAAAAGAATATGGAATATCTGAGCTGATTCACTGATTCACTGATTCACTGTATCACTGTATCACTGTATACGAAAAAGAAATATATCAAACTATTTTCATTAATAGTCTATTTGGGTAAATAAGGTAATAAAAGAAACTCTGTGTCATTGTGATAAATACCATCAGACATGTATATCAATTCCTCATATACCACATTACCCTCTTCAATTTTTTGATGCTGTTTCAAAATTTGGCCAGTATGTATGTAGTTATCCTTTCATCACACCTCCGAAAGGTGAGAACGAAAATGAAAACCACAACAACAAACGCCTACAATGAAATCTAATCCCCCAAATTCTATGAGGCGTCGCGTTTACGACGCACGTACATGGTGATTCTGATGCAAATGTACACTCCGGCCGTTAAAAAAGCTATAAGGGCCAAGAGATCGAGAGGAAATAGAACGCCCGCCAGTAGGAAACCCATCCATGCTTTGCGTAGCCACCAGGTCCCATCGATGTCATGAGGAGCTTTTGTGAAATCAGAACTTTGACGCGAACTCCTAGAATTTTCGTGAAAAGTGGATTGATCTTGCTTGATATCCTGATTCTTATCTTCACCCGGTCATTGAAACGAGAATCCACCTGGGAAGCCTTGAGGAGCGCCTCGAGTGCGGCCCCCCTGAGGCATACCTCCACCGAAATTGTGGAAACCTCCACCACCACCTCCACGGCCTCCACCACCCATACCACCACCACCCATCTGGGCTCCGAACATCTGCATGAGGATTTCTATTGAAGAATTTAGCAGTGTAATATCAAAATGTCAAGATCATAGACTCACCTGGATCAATGTTCATTCCTCCTCCTCCTCCTCCACCTCCCATACCGCCAAAACCGTCCATTGGATCTTCCAAATCTACACCGCTGTCGTATCGTGCACGTTTCCTGATGTACTATGTTAGATTGTGTAGGCAGTAGCGAAGAATGAAATAGACTTACTCAGAATCACTCAGAGTTTCGTAGGCTTCTCCGATGTCCTTGAATCGCTCCTCAGCATGTGGGTCATCCCGATTCTTATCTGGATGATGGATGATTGCAGCTTTTCTGTAAGCCTTCTTGATCTGACTATCGTCTGCATCCTTCTCCACACCAAGAATTTTGTAGTAATCCTTTCTCTTGCTCTTCTTCAACTCAAGTTCAGCTCTTCGTACCTCCCTGGCAATGCCGGCGTCTGATGGATCCTGTTCCTGCAATTGCTTGAGCTCGCGTACAGCATCCTCCCACTGGCCAGATTCACCAAGGGCGGTGGCCTTTGTCTTCTTTGCTTTGGTATATGAAGGGTCGAGTTGAAGAGCTTGGTCGCAATCCTCAATGGCAGCCGCATAATCCTTGAGGCGAGATTTGCACAAAGCACGATTCTGAAGTAATTTGGAGTTTGTTCCTCTGTTGGTGGGGTCGAGTTCGAGAGCTTCGCTGTACTTGGCAATGGCATTTGGGTATCGCCCAGCCTTGAACTCTGCATTTCCTTCGGTCTTCAGCGAATCAACCTTTCTGACCAATCGTAAATACTTGACTGCGTCTCTGTAATCAGGATCGCAGGTCAAAGCTTGTCGGAAATGCTGCATAGCCTTTTCATTTTCACCCTGAGAGTACAAAGCTCTGCCCCTCAAGACAAGCGCCTCAGGATCCTGACTGTTGCCGCGTAACAAGGACATGGCAACATTTTGTGCATCTCCCAAAGCATTAACATTACCCATCTTCAAATATGCCTCACCACGCATCAACTGCCATTTTCTTGGCTTGGGAACACCTACACCAAGTAGTCTTTCTGCCTGCTCGATAGAGTGTATCGCCATTGATCCAGTTCCGTTCTTGAGCGCGTCTGCAGCAGAAGCAAGGTGTTGTAACATGGCTTTAGCTGGAGCCATATCTTTGGCAGATGGAGGTGGCTGAATGCGGCCAAAGGTATCCATAGCCTCTTGTGGCAGTCCCATGCTGATATAGATTCGAGCCAATCGAAGAAGGACTTTGTGATTGTTAGGGTCAAGTTGATCAGCACGCTTGGAATCTTCTAAAGCTTGGTAATATTGGCCAGCAGCCATATAAGCAGCGGCGCGGTTGTTGATATAAGTGGATGATGATGGCATCACTTCGATGGCTACAAATGGTATAAATATCAGCTGCTGTCAATCACTAAAGCCCTTCGAAGGCACGAACCCTTAGTGTATTCTTCAATAGCCTTCTTGTACTGCTTGACCTTGTAAAATCTGTTTCCCGCATCCTTGAATGCTTCTGCTTCTTCTGGACTTGGTGGTGCTACAGCTTGAGGACTCGCTGGGTTTGATTTATGAGCTGGTGGGGGAGGTGGTGGTCCCTCTCCATTGACCGAAGCATTTTGTCCATTGGCTGCACTTGGCTGCGGAGCAGGCTTTGGAGCAGACTTTGGAGCAGACTTTGAAGCAGGCTTAGAAGCAGGCTCTGCAGGTTTTGGTGTGCTTGGTTGTGTGCTTGGTTGTGAAGTTGTTGCCGGTGGTGGGGAAGGAATGCGAACACTGGGAGACTCAACGTCAATATCCATGGGTTCCGACATCCTAACTTGGGTTGATAATCTCCGCAGTTGATCTGGCGGAAGATTTAAAGGATGAGTAGTATTTGGATCGAATGAATTTCGCGACGGATAAGCACCCGACTTTGGGCGAATGCGGCTGGATTTTGTTGACCCAGATTGCTGCTTTTCCTCTGGTTTGATATTTTCTTCTTCTTTGCTTTTGCTAGATCTCGAATAAGATTTCTTAAGTGGAGATGTTGACCGAGGCGATTCCGTTTGAATGCCCTCTTCGTTATCTGACGTTTTCTTCGATTTTCTTGGTGATTTTGAGAAGAGGTTAAAGGACATTGAGAATAGATAATAATTCCCGCTGGGATAAAACTTTGGTGAGTGTAGCCGGACTGGCGGATGATTGTGGTTGGACAACGCTGAAAAAATGACGGCTTATAGTGGTGATAGCCCGATTGTGTTGGTGAATATAAGTTTTTTTTTTCCCCAGCTAGAATCTGATAGAACTTCTTAGAATATATTCAATATATGCTCCTTGCAATACACAACCAACCAATACAACAACACAACATATACAACAAGATTTGAATTGAAGATGAAGATGAAGATGAAGAAGAAGAAGATGAAGAAGAAGAAGAAGAAGAAAAGGAAAAAGAAGAGTGATGAAAGGGAAAAATGTTGAAGTATTTAGATATAGAGAAATAGGGATTTATTTACTTTTTGGATTTTTGGTATATTTGGATTTCGGTTTCCTTTTGTAATAATTCTTCTCTTATTGTTTTATATTTTCTTACACAGCCTTCTCTCTTATAATTTGAAATAAGTTGATGAGATAGATGGAAAGAAGTTTATGAGTAGGAGTTAAAAAGAGAAGTTAAAGTGAGATAAATATTGAGAGGAGTGCGACAAGTATGATTGATATATGATGGTGATTGGAAATGGAAATGGAAATGGAATTAGAAATGGATAATGGAGATGGCGATGGAGCTGGGGAATTGGGGATAAACACAATTTTGACCTCTTTGAGTGGTATTATGGTATTATAATATCATTCAATCAAATCAGTAGTTCATCATGAGTATGTATTTCTAGTTCTAGTATTTAGATCTTCTTTGCAGGGCATTAACTTCCAATAGATTTTTTGTGGCCCCATGAAGCTTTTCAAAATTATTCGTCTGTGCTGCTTTTCTTCTAAATAAGTTCAATAACTCCGAGTAAGTTCTACCTAATTTTATTACCTAGGTAGGTAGGTATAAACTTTCTATTATTGTTGATTAAACTTTCTACTGTTGTGCTCAAAGACTGGTATCCTATCCTATTCCCTTTTTAGACGCTGGCTCAGTTGCTCACCACTCCTCAGCCATCTCAATTCTGTGTGGATTATCGTGGATATCATTTTTGCTTGTTTCTAGAAGCTTCTCAGCTACTCATGCTTGTTTGACTTGCACATCTGTGCTAACTTCTAAGCAACAACTACCGCCCATGAAGTCCGAAAGGTAAGATTTATCAATGAGTGGGAATTATGTGTTAATAGGATTCTGAATAGCTTGAGCAAGTTGAGGTTATCTACCTACTCTCTACTTCTAGAGAGGCTGTTGATATGTTATATATGTTACTGTATTTTGTGCTTGTTTAGCTCTAATAATAGTACTACAAGTATCAATTATATTCTTTTCCATGATTTTATCAATGTTAGGTCAATTAGATGATTCCCCAGCCCCCTAAATTCGCATTAACCCCCTTCATCCTCAGCCAACCGATATTACTCGTAAATCCAATCGTTGGATTTTCCGATGGCGGAGTACCCATTTTTATATCTATCTCATCTCAGCCTTGCTCCTTCATCAACACCCACCTGGTTCATCTACAAATCATCTAGCAGATCCGGAACTATCATAACAAGCAGTCATACTCGGCACTCTCCCGAGGCGGGAGTCATGTTACCCTCGAGGATTCGGACGTTAAGGATGCGCCGCCAAGTCGAAAAAGAAAACGGTCGCTTGATAAGAGAGTTTGAATGACTTGACGTTTTACAGAGTATGTAACAGTACCTGTACCGTACAGTACTGTCCATCTCGTTTGTTGACATTTGAAACGTTGATGTAGGTTGGTTGAACGGGGGTAACCATTCGGACTTTATCTCAGAACCTATTTCAATTCTCGAGTCCACAGGAATTAGAACTGTTTATATCTCCCCTTCATATTTGATTAATTTCATCTTCTGTGAAAACTCACAAAGTGGATTATAATAGCACAACGTGTGGTCATTCATAAAAATATCATGGAAGTATCCATTAACATGCAACCAGAGGCTCCACGGCGGATCCCGAGGTCATTGGAGATCACTACTGAGTACCGACAGATGCACTGCTGTACAGAGTAGGTAGTCGACTGGAAAGTATCCATGCCGGTAGAATTTGGATAAAATGCAATCTAATGCAACTTTCGGTTTCAGATCTCTGATGAAGTTTGGTAACAAGATGTAATGCTCTTTGGCGAACTTGTTTGCATGAGATTGGATTAGATGAGGAGCCATTGCGGGGCCCCATGTCTTTCATTTCCCCCGAAGAATTACCTTGATGAGTTCATCAATTGAATTAATCGAGTAGATTTGATCTCTTGAGTCCCTCCCTTCTCATACTATACTACAAGCTTACACATTGAACGTACCAGACAATTCTTCTAGATTTACTTACGAACTACTCGATTTGGAGCACGCTCTCTTTCATCTTCCTACATCTATTCCTAATTATCGTCCATCTAGTCGCTCTGTAGCTGGCTTCCTGGCAGTAGTAGTTGTTGCAACCATCTCAACACCAAGCCGCGATTCCTATCCATATCTTTCCAGCCAAAAAAAACATCCAACGCCAGAACAAACGGTAATCCATAGTTTCTCCGATTTTCTTCAAACTACAACCTCAATGGCAACATAGTCATCACTCTCAGAAATGTCGAGTCTATCAGTTCCCGTACATTGTCCCAATTCATCGAAATATGATGAACTGCAGTTTTGTTATAAAGCATCTCAACCATTCACATGGATTCTACACGCCATCTGATTGTCAATTTACAATCACGAATTATAGGAAATACTAGGGAGCAATAAGAAACCAGGAATAGTGGACGTTGCGTGACACATAACCTCGATTCAACCAAGGTGCTTCTAAGCTGTACAAGCAATGGCACCGTTGAGAGGGAGAGATGAGATGAGAGTAACGAGTATTTGCGATTAGATTACTCTGAGGAAATGACTTTTACTTTTATTTTTACTTTTACCTTTATGGTTTGTCAAAGTTTTGCATGAGAAATTTCATGGTGTATACGAGTATAGTAATATGGCATAGCTGTCTACCTAATTATATAAAATCAAAGATGTTGGTAGTATAGCGAAGCGAGCTCTTTATTTGAGTTGTTATTAGAACTAACAAAGCAAACTGCAGTATTAATGCACTAAATCAAAGCTAGTGCTCCAGGGACCAGGATGAACTTTTGAGCTACATTTTAGTTTACTCAAGTAGTATTGGAATGAAAACTGAGGGTGATTATCAACGGGACATACATCTTTTGTAACAATATCTGTTTGTGCTTATGTATGAGTATTGATGGGAAAACTGGTAGCAGATCTCTAGTGCCAATCACTAGATTATTATCTCATACCAGATATAACTTCAATTAGATTTGGGTTTGTAAGTCAAGAACAACAATCTTCCTCGCCCTCGCCCTCTCCCTCGCCCTCTCCCTCTCCATCTCCATCTCCATCTCTCTCTTCCAAGACTCAGTACTTCATAATCTACTCGTATAAGGACTAGCATCCAATCACTTGTATAGACTCGATAGACTGAATTTCTCGCTTGGGAAGTTTTGTTGCATGTCTGAACCCAACTACCTCGTCTTCTTACCCAATCAATCAGTCAGTCAGTGTCTCTACTGTTTATCAGTAATTTGGTAAACCCTTTGTGATAAATATTCCCTCAAATATTATCCAAATAAGATATACAATAGTCAGCTCTCCCTGGATCGGCTATCTAATTACCAGTCAAGGAGAGCCATTGTCCTTCTTTGATCTTATAATATTAAGTTATATATAAAGAGTGAGTCTAAAGCTATTTCTTATAATCATTTAATTGATAAAACATATCAAAAATTTCTCAATATTCTTCAAAAAAAAGTAATATAGTTCATATTTTTTGAAAGGGACAATCACTTGCAAAAAAATAATCACTTTCCCCCTTTTTAGGAATCAGGAAGCTGATACATAGAGAGCCGACTTTTACTGAAACTCTTCTGCCACTTTCCTCTAACTCTGTCAATTTGATAAACTCCTATAACCAAACTGAGCTGTAAAGACTGAAATTCGTAACGGAGAAGTCTTATTAAAGCATATCTGAAATCCTGGAGGTATCCCTTGATCGGTTGATCCGTCCGTACCTTGAGTCGCGGATGGATATATTACACTGATCACTAGGTATAGCTATCGATACTATATGAATACTTTGATCCCTCATGAATATCGATGATTATATATATGCTTTGTCTTCAAGTAGATATTGATTATACGATTATAAACTGCCAATAAAGATTAGATAGATGGGTAAGCTCAAACAATACTTAGTAACACTTGACCACACTTCTTAATCCACCCCGAGCAAATTTCATAAGGCCTACCTAACTATCTTAATCACAATAAAAGACATGTTTGTGTTATACTCAAGTATACTTGGAACACAAGTATCTGTTCATGGATTTACTCATCGTGGGAACTTTGGGACGTTTTCAAGTTGTTGCATATCTGGATTTTAAAACAATATATTCATGTAATCAGTGGCTCAATGCTTTAACTTCAAAGGCCCTTGATTATATTCATATCATATTAATGTAATGATCTGAGCACAGTATAAGCATATCTCAAATTTGAATGTTTTAGAGACCATTTTATATTTTTTAAATAATCTTGATATTTTGAAATGTGACAGAACAGACGGCTCTCTTCCGTCACTAGCTCATACTCTGTATATAGTATAATAAGATGGTTCTCTTAGACCTTTCTTTCACAACTTAGAGTTCTAGTTCTATAGCTTTAGACTTAAATATCATATAATACTTATCTCTAGTTCTCCTTTCACTTTTTGGGCCTAGTTATTAGGGCTTCCCAAACCTGTATATATAGTCCTCCTTTTAGCATCCTATATAGCT
>KI628556.1:0-103214 GCA_000503235.1 Sclerotinia borealis F-4128
CTCGAGGAGTTTCTTTTGACTGGAAGGCAGAAAGGCGGAAAGGGAAAGAGAGATGGATTTTTGTCGATAGATAATGGCTATGGAGTGCGCTATGAGAGGAGAGATGAGAGGAGACAGGAGGATGGTGATGGTGATGCCGCGGAATTTCTTTCGATATATGGAGGTTGAAATTAAACTTCTAGTTTCTCTCTTCTCTTCTGCAGCGTCGATATGTTGGGTTGGGTAGACCGTAGAATTAAGAATTTAAGAGAGTGGTGTGGTTTCTATAATCGTAGAGCTCGGAGCTCATGCTTGGGAAGAAGAGCTGGAGCAGAGCAGAGCAGAGCAAGTTAAAGGAGGGAAGGGGCGGCTGTCAAGGAAAAACTCTATAATGTCGTAAGTTAGCAAGTTTTCTAAGTTTAATTGAGTATCTTTGGTACAGAGTCCAGACAGGTAGATTCAATCTTCCGCATTGGTCGAATATTTTCCCGAGTAGTTCAAAAGTCTCGAGTAGAACTAGGTATACTTCAATATGGATTCATCTACCGTTTTACAGGTTGGAATCATTCGAATCGATATCTCAAGTGTGATGATTAATGTGATGATTCATTTACCAAATACTCACTCGCATTCCAAATTTTACAGTCACTCTGCCATCTTTAATCGTAGTGGGTCGAATATTACTGATATATGCACCCACAAAGCTACCAAGTACAGTTCACTGCACAGGAGATGCATCAAGTTTGTGATATATTGATTAGCCACTGGTCATATTATTCGTTCAATACTCCACTCCAATTAGCTGTTCGAGGAGAGGAGAAGGTACTTATGCTTGGTGTACAACCTAGGCCTGCCTGGACTGACAATAGTACTCGAGTAATCTTATATACGGTACAAGATTCTCGAATCAAATCTTCAGTACTCTCGTATAGTATTAGTTATATTTGTTCGAGATTCGAAGTATTAGGGTGATGATTTGAAAATTGGAGGATTGATAGGAGTAATAAGTGAAGTTCTATACTACTCGTAGTAATATTCATACTCAAGTTTGTGTTCAGTGGCCTGTCCTCGGAGAATATATGATATGATTGATATATCGATGTGATATGATACATAACAAGTATTTGCTCATGGATGGATGCACTTTGGTATGGCTCTCTTGAAAGTTAATAGACAATCATTGGTGTGTAAAGAACTGGCTCTGCTTATTAGCATTTGATAGTAGTCCATAATAGGTTTAATCCCGAAACTGATCCCAGCGTCTAATATGTAAGTCAAGATTGTGTTGTAATTGAGAGCACGGGCTGCACTGTTAGAAGTTGCATTCATACCAGCGAGAATAAACGACGCCTGGGTTTGAGCATCTGTTTCGCTGAGATAACCGCACTCGTACTGCGGAACCTAGGGATCATTTGGCGAGCGTACACCGGATTCTGAGATGGCGTTCACAATTCCCAGATCCGCTGTCAGATTGCTGTTCACGATGTGATACGTGACAGCGGCTCCAAAGGATTGTCCAATAGCCGAGATGTGGTCTGGGTCACCTCCGAAAGCGGCAATATTCTCATGCACTCTGGAGGTTTTGGTCAGATATTTGGAACAATTCAGATGATGTAGGGATTCCAGCAACCATCATACACTGCATAGAACGATTTACCATTTCACGGCCACAAACTGGTCTAACACACCCCAATTTACAGAGCTATTACTATTCTCGTACGTGAGATCGGGGTTGGAGAAAAATCTAAGAGCGCCAGCACGGTAATTGTAAGAAACAAATATGATGTCTTTGGATGCGACACCGGCTCCATAGCTCCAGATGGCAACTGGAAGACGCTCATTGGCCGATGTGGCGGGAGTCAAATGGTGATGGTCAAGCAGTCCTCACTATCAGCCAAGTCATCAATTGCTATGCCTGATGGGCAGATAGGACCGAAATATGTGGCTTGAAATGTCCCGTTCCATGGGGCAGCAGGTTGAGGCTCGCGCCATCGACTATTACCAGAGGCATCTGCAGCGAAGGGAGTTCCACCGAAGAAAGAGATCTGATTCCAGTTGGAGTAATATTGAGAGACCGAACTGTTGAGAGCAGCTATTCCTTGAGCCTTTCCGTAATTTGGTATTTTCACCACATTTTTGTACAGTGGTGTTGAGGGTCAAGAGGTGACTATAAACGTAGAAGCTACTATCGAGCTATAGCTGGTGAAGCGCATAATATCGAACTGAAGAATACTGGAAAGATTGTGTAGATGGATTTCAACTTTGAAAGGAATGAGAAGATATTGCACCACAAGCTGACTTATAGTTGTGACGACAGGAAGAATCGAGATAACAATAACAGGGAGAGTAATTACGCCCACAATTTTAGGGTAAAAGGGTAGTGAGTCGTCATATCGTCGTCGTCAAAGGCTCTCAAAGCAGGCCATCGCAGCAATAGCTCGACGAATTGCCATGCTTGAAAAAGCCTAAATCTTATTACCCCAAGCATTTTTCTAGTCATTGTTGTCTACTTGAATTAACACTTACCTAAACTTTAATAAGATGAACACAAGCTTGCGTATGACATCTTACCATAAATGCATCAAAACGTTATGGAAAATGTCGGTAAAGCTTTCTCGGAATCGAGAGTTTTAGCTCATTTACCGGTAGGGCAATACTAAAAACGTAATATACTAGCAGACTAGTACTAATTCATAAGACAATGCAATAAATTTTGAATTCAAGAACAGGATAGGGTCATTTAAAAGAAATCGCAACTTGCCATTGTGGTATCGATATAGACGCCCCAATACCTGCGAGTTAGAGATGTCCGGGTCCCGGAGCTGAATCTTGAAAAGGTTCCTGTCCTACAAGCACCGGTATTATAAGTTAGGCGTTGCTTTACTCAAGTACAGTAAGAACCGGAGATCTGAGATCGAATTAGAAGACGTTTGTTGAATGATGTTGAAGGAAGGCTTAAGGCTGAATTGCTGTGTTTCGTTATAAGTAGGTAGGATGACTACTCGAGTATGGGAGTCCGACCATTGGTTCGCTTCAACCTCTCGTTAGTTGGTACTGTACAGTAAGTATCC
Organism: Sclerotinia borealis F-4128; assembly: GCA_000503235.1. Taxonomy (NCBI): domain Eukaryota; kingdom Fungi; phylum Ascomycota; class Leotiomycetes; order Helotiales; family Sclerotiniaceae; genus Sclerotinia; species Sclerotinia borealis. The sequence continues at coordinate 3,051 of KI628556.1, forward strand.
TTACCAAGTATTTTTATCTTTTCGTTTCAAGCTGCTTATCCTTACAATCAAACAAACCCCAATCATCAAAACACACAACATGACGCCACCATCAAGAAATTGTTTCCACCATTTCTTCAGGTCAAGTCAGAGTGTTGTTGGTGGAGATGATCACGAAGTTAGGCTTAATGAAAAGAAGTTACACTCTGGTAAGTGATATATCGCATAATAACAGTGGTACAATACACACTCGTATCGTTTATCCGGACAGTGTTTTTCAACCACAGGTCGAATGGTCGTTCATCCGGACATTCTCCAATCGCGGGTTGAATCAATCACATACATCCCCATAATACCAAAGATCAGACGCCTCTAGCCGCGATCTGATAGCAAAAACCTTAATTTGGTTGGACGCACAGAACGGATACAGATATCTGAAGACCAATCAGAGACCGAGTTCATACAGATACCCCTGAATGAACAAACAACCGCGGATGATCAATTGGCTTCGAAGGATTTCATAGGTCGCCGCCATGTTTCAACTTTTCCTAATTGCCAAACAATTACAGAGTACCCATGAGATAAGTCCTACGGTACTACTAAGGAGCACAGAGTAGTACCTGCACAAGATTAAGTGAAATAGGATGGAATGGCTGCCAGCTGCGCCGAGAAGGAGAGTTTCTCCAACTCCTACCTTTACTTTTGCTTCCGTGAAATTTTCAACACATCGTCGTAGCCTGGTGCTCTGCTATATGTAGACCTTTACTTGTCACTCCTTCATCGTAATTTTTTTTGTCTCTATTCAGAACCACTACACTCCTTTACTTTCATATCTTTTTTGACTGAACTGGTTTCCTTGTCGATTTGATTTTATCACCATGCGATTTTCACTCCTCCTTTTGGCATCAACGCTGACTGCTTCTGTCGTTTCAGCTCAGAAGTATGTATTTGCACATGTTGTGATGGGCAATACTGCTCATCATACTGCCGACAACTGGGCAACCGATATAAAAACTGCTCAGGCTGCAGGTATCGACGCTTTTGCACTCAACATTGCTACTGGTGATACCAATATCCCAACACAAGTCGCCAATGCTTTCAAAGCTGCCACAACACTCGGCAATAGCTTCAAATTGTTCTTCTCTTTCGATTATCTTGGTGGAAGTGGAGCCTGGCCTGCTACGGGTGCGTCTTCAGTCGTATCATATCTTAATCAATATGGAGTAAGCCCTGCCTACTTTAAGTACAATGGTCAGATTTTCGTATCAACCTTCGAAGGTGTGAATAATGCTGGCGATTGGATACCTGGTGGAGCTATTCGAAGCGCTGTTCAAGGTACTGCTGGCTCTATCTATTTTGTACCTGATTATACGAGCCTGGGCCCTGCCGGATTCACTGCACAGCTCAACAATGTTCAAGGTGCTTTCAGCTGGGATATGTGGCCAGCCGGACCCGTGAATATGACGACTACAAACGACCTCGCCTGGCAAAAGACTTTGGGCAGCAAAGCTTATATGATGGGTGTCTCTCCTTGGTTCTTCCACAGCGATGCAAATCCCATTGCATGGATGTGGAGGGGTGATGATCTATGGGCTGAGCGCTGGCAACAAGTTCTCCATGTTCAACCTCAATTCGTTGAGTACGTATTTCTGTTATAATCCTTCATTGCCCCGCCAAAAGATAGACTAAACTGACCCCCACCCCCAAAGAATCGTCACCTGGAACGACTGGGGTGAATCTTCCTACATCGGTCCCTTGCTTTCTCACGACGAAGTTCCCGCCAATTCCCTCAAATACGTCCAAAACATGCCTCACTCTAACCTCCTCACCCTCCTCCCCTACTATATTTCCCAGTACAAAGGCACTAAATCCAACACCACCACCGACTCCATGCAATACTGGTACCGCACCTCCCCCGCCTCAGCTGGAACGATCGGTGGCGTCCTCGGCAATAATCCCACCCACGGCCAAAAGGAATATAGTCCCAACACTCTCTGTCAAGATAAGGTATTCTTCACCGCACTGTTGCGATCAGCCGCCGATGTACAAGTGCAAATTGGCAGTTCGCCAGTGACAAGTTATACTGGCGCAGCAGGATTAAACCATTGGAGTCAACCGTTCAATGGCCAAACGGGGAATGTAACATTCAGTATAGTGAGGAGCGGAAATACGGTGAAGAGTGAGATTGGGACTGCGATTACGGCGAAGAGTTCAGTGTTGGGCGGGTTCACGAATTATAATTCTTGGGTTGGAGGGTTTTAACGGGAATAAGTTGGGATGGGACGAGACGATGGGACGAGAGAGGATGGTGTTGATGAGTGATGATGTTTTTGACTTAGATTTCGATCTCGATTCCCTTCTTTATATATCAGATGGCTATCAGTATATCGTTCGGTCTATCCATTATAACGATTTTTCATCAGATTGGGATAGATCGGATAGAACTGCACGATTTGGTTTCATGGCAGTGCCTGGAACTTTCCCTTCAAATTTTTTAAAAACTTCGATTCGATTCATTCTTTCAACCAACGACAGACAAGAGGACAGAGCCTCTGCCTTCCTTCTATATACTCGATGTTTAGATTCACAACATTGTATATACATACCTTTTAGAGCATGGATTATGTTATATGTTATGATGTTACCACCAATTTCTTGTATTTTAGATTATTCAAACAGTCAGTTATAATTCATTGATGGAATCAAGATTCATTTGTGAAATGCAATATTGGAGGAAGCTTGCATATTGATCTACTCGAGTATTGGTACATGAATATAGTTGGGTCGGGCCAGTGTTGAGTCGCATCGCATCACATCACACTGCATCTTCACACTCAACGGTTTTGGAATGTTGATCCGTGGAAGTTCTGTCTTGTACTACTTACCTGTAATATAGGGAGTGAACAGGATATGCATACATGGACCAAGCGAAACTCAATGTCTACACCACACCAGGGAAAGATAAATTGGCGATACCAATAACCGCCGAAGCCAATTGCAATGAAACCATGATCGTTCGGGAGGGGAGATAGATCCAAGGTATAGCGTTTCTGGAATTGAAGTGTTTGGTTGATGCTGGGAATTTGCTTAGAATTTGAATACTCTAGATCGACGTACTCACTGATAGCAAGCAAGCACTACCAGGAGAAAAAGTATAAACATCTCTAGGCATTGTAATATGTGCTTTGGGAACTAATGAATTTTGGGACCACCCTTTTTTCTCTTGAACTTCTAGGTTATGGTGAATGCATGACTTGGGCCAGAATATGTGCCAGAATCGACTGACGCTGATGTGCTCAATCATATACCAAGCTTACGCCGAAATCGTGCTAAATTTGTCTCAAAATGGATATTTCCCAATCGTTCGAGACTCCTCGGTTCCAACGGAAAGATTGTTTTGGTTTTTGAGGTAACTTTCGGTCTTCAACATACTCGTACATTTTTATACGTTCATTTCTGGTGTTTAATGCCTCTATATGAAGTTCCTGGTATAGCTTGATAGGTTGAATCCCATAGAGCACTTGCTTCGCTGGGATACATTCGTTATTGACCAGTCGGTATTGGAGAAATCTGGTAGGCAAGTGATATTGAGGTGACAAGAATTGATCTTCTTTGGTGGTTATTATTCTTTTAATTTAATGAACCTTTCGGTTGAGAGTTCCAGATCAAGTATTTTAACCAGATAATGGTGGCTGGTGGATTTTAACCTTGGTTTAGCCGAAGCCACATCGTCTTATGATCACTAGCCACAAGACGTTGGCGATTAGCGATAAAAAAGTTATGTCGAAAAAAGTTCCGGAGGTGAAGTAATAAGTTACAAGTGAGGATTTGATTGTCACTACAATATCAACAAAATGCCGCCCTCCCAGCTTAAGAGGTTAAAAACCTCTCTTCGAGAGCAAGGAATTGTCGGCCCTCAGCAATCAAAAAAACAAAAGAAACAGAATGCACAGAATGGCGCAAACAAGGAGAAGAAGATTAAGAGGAGTGTCGCGCTCAGTGGAATTCGAGATCAGTTCAATCCGTTCGAAATCAAGCAAGCCAAAGCTCCCAAATTTGAGGTTACAAGCAATAAAACAATTGGTGGAAGGATCTCTAAGGGTATTAAGAAACCGGGCGTTGCGAGGGGTCTTGCTGAAGAAAATGTGAGTTTGTCCAAAGGGAAGTTTGACGCCTGCTAATACTGAATCAGCGCCGCAAAACTCTTCTTGTAGAGATGCAGAGCAGAAACAGAGTCGGAGGTATAATAGATAAGCGTTTCGGAGAAAATGACCCTTCAATGGCTCCTGAAGACAAGATGCTCGAACGTTTCACGCAAGAGAAGCAGAGGGGCCACAAAAACAGCTCGGCATTTGATCTTGAAGACGACGAAACGCCTGGCGAGCTTACCCACATGGGACAATCTCTTTCCCTGGATGGACCTACGATCCGGGATGATTTCGATGATGAGGGTTTGGAACTGTCGGATGCCGAGGACCACGAGTCTGATGATGAGCGACAAGCACGAAAACGTCGCCGAGGCTCTAATTCCGAAGGCTCAGATGAAGATGAGGAGGGAACTTCTCTGCCCGAACGGAAGAAGTCGAAGCAAGAGGTTATGAAAGAACTTATCGCTAAATCTAAAATGCACAAATATGAACGTCAAGCAGTCAAGGACGACGATGAGGATCTACGAGAAGAACTGGACAAAGAAATGTCAGGTATCCATGAACTTCTCCGCGGTATGGTACCTAAACCACCACCTGCGCCAATTGCGCCACCCGCGGATATTCCTGGCATGAATCCAGAGCGGATAGCATTGATGAATGGGGGCGACCGAGAGAAGTTGGAAAAGGAATACGATATGCGAATGAGACAAATGGCGCAAGACAAACGATCCCAACCTACAGAAAGATCCAAAACCGAAGACGAAAAGATGGAGCAGGAATCAGGAAGGTTGCGAGAATTGGAAGCGAAGAGATTGCGTCGTATGGAGGGTGTGGTTGAAAATAGTGACGAGGAAGAAGATAATCGCACACGAGGAGCAGACGATGAGGAGGAAGACGAAGAGGAAGAAGAGGAAGATTATGGATTGGGTGCTGGTATCAAAACCAGACCTAGTGCTGCGGAATTAGGTGCGGACGACGAGGACGACTTCATGATAGATGACGGTTTAGTAGCGAGTGGTTCAGATATCGATGAGTCGGAGGGCGAATCCGGTGGACAGGACGATGAATCTGACAACGAGGACGACGAATTTCTGAAAGGTTTGCTTACTGAAGAAGAGGCCAAGAACCCGGAATTTTTGACGGGTGCAAACGCTCCTCTACCCGAAGCGGAACTGCCTGCTAAGAATGGCGTTAATGGGGATCTTGCTTATACCTTTCCTTGCCCACAATCGCACGAAGAACTTCTTGAGGTTACAAAAAGTATTGCATTACTAGACCTGCCAACGGTTATACAGCGTATAAGAGCTTTGTATCATCCTAAACTCAACTCAGAGAACAAATCAAAGCTAGGAAACTTCGCCGTTTCCCTTGTTTCTCATATCTCTTACCTCGCAAACCAAGCTCAGCAACCTCCTTTCTCCGTCCTAGAGAATGTTATCCGCCACATCCATTCGCTCGCCAAGACGTTTCCGCTTGAAATTGCTAATACCTTTCGACGACATCTTGAAGAAATCAATCAAACACGACCTTTGTCTTTGAATGCTGGCGATCTCACCCTTTTGACAGCCATTGGAACAATGTTCCCAACCTCAGATCATTTCCACCAAGTAGTGACCCCTGCAGTCTTGACTATGGGACGATATCTTGGCCAAAAGATTCCTCAAACACTATCTGATTACACGATGGGCACATATCTTTGCACTCTATGCTTACAATATCAACGATTATCGAAGAGATATGTCCCAGAAGTTGGGGGTTTTATCGAGAATACCTTATGTGCTCTTGCGCCTACCAAACTGCCAAAGATTCCTGGCTGCTTTCCATATCATGAGCCAAAAAGCTCTGTGCGGATAGAGAATTCAAAACCATCAGACCGCCAGATAGAGTTTTATGACTGTGTTTCACAGGAACTATCAGCAGACGAGGAAGAACCCTTGAAAATTGCTTTGCTAGAGACAAATATTAAAATCTTAGAAGCAAGTGCCGATTTGTGGACGGGAAAATCTGCCTTTACCGAAGTGTACGAACCTGCTTTGGCGATCCTAAAACATCTGGGAGGCAAGTCTTGCAGGTCAAAGCTCCCAGAAAGCACTCAAGTAAGTCACCCAGTAAACATTTTTAGATGTAAGCACTAACCATCCCCCTAGACCAGCATCCGCAAATCCACCTCCAAGCTCCAAACCATGTTAAGTCTAGCCCACCTCGCCCGTCGCCCGCTCGAACTGCACCACCACAAGCCTCTCGCCATCAAAACCTCCATACCCAAATTCGAAGATTCTTACAATCCAGACAAGCACTACGATCCTGATCGTGAACGTGCTGATACGGCCAAGTTACGCGCTGAGCATAAACAGGAGAGGAAGGGTGCCATGCGTGAATTGCGCAAGGATAGCAATTTCATTGCGAGAGAGAGTTTGAGGCAGAAGAAGGAGAAGGATGCTGCGCATGACAAGAAGATGAAGAGGCTTGTTGCGGAGATCCAGGGCGAGGAGGGGAGGGAGTCAAATGCTTATGAGAGGGAGAAGGAATATAGGAAGAAGGGGAAGAACTAGATTTGTGTTTGAAGGGATGTGATGGGAAATGCCGTATGCAGCACCGCAACTATTTAATGTGTGGACTGGTTGGTGTGCATTTTGGATTTGTGTGTCCAGAGAAAGTCATGCATAAACGATAGATACCAACTTGAAAGTTGTGAGAATAAGATCTGTTCTCCATATTGCTCGCTTTTCATGATGCCATGCCTTCTTACTCATTATGTTCGTGCGAGCCATACATTCTCCCAATGCCTCGCAATTCACTTTTATTCAAGTTTCCCTGTTGTTCTACTCGAGGACTCAGATCACACTCAATTTCTCAATCCCCTTTCTCAACTCCTCATTCTCCTTGGAAATACCACTATATTTATTAATCCAGTCAAGAACCTCCTTATGCCAGACTCTGGAATTCTCAGGTTTCAGCACCCACTATGATAGTACAATATTAGCATCATTTCTTACCGATAACCGAACAGCTCAGGGGAAGAAAAATAGCTCACATGATTCTCATCTGGAAACGTCAAAAATCTACTGTCCACTCCACGCGTCTGCAACACGTTGAAAGGGGCCAATCCCTCTGAAATGGGCAATCTATAGTCCAAGTCGTTATGAATAATAAGATGAGGGGTTTCCCAGTTTGCAGTGTGATTGGCAGGGTTCCATTTCTGATACCCTTCAGGATTATCCCAGAGTGTTCCTTCGAAATCATGATGAGGGAAGAACAACTCTTCGGATGCATATTGGTTCAGGGTTGAGAAAACACCGTCGTGAGTTACGAGAGCTTTGAATTTGCGACCCAGATCGTGGCCTTGAATCCAATTGACCATGAAGCCGCCGTAGCTGGCTCCACAGGCAACAGCACGGTCGGTGTCGACGTAGAATCTAGCATATGTTAACATCGCACAAAGTTGCGGAAGCGTGATTTATACTTGGAGGACTTACAAGTTCTTCTCGATGTACTCGAATCCCTTCACAAGGTCTATGTATGGACGTCCTCCCCATTGGCCTTTGATACCATCCTGTAAGGCCATGCCATACCCGGTACTTCCTGTAGGGTTTGGAGTCACCACAACGTAGCCCTGCTCAGCAAATACTGCGGGGTTCCAGCGCGTGCTCCAACTTTCATTCCAGGCGCCTTGCGGCTAAGGTTATAATTAGTATATCGTAAATATACTTAGTTAAATGAGAGATCACTTACTCCACCATGAATGAGATAAGCGAGAGGATACTTCTTGTTTTTATCGAAGTTTGAAGGTCGGAATACCCAAGCGTGGACTTTGTAATCTTCGGCTCCTGTATACCAGAACTCATCAACCTGGTTTTGTGAAAGTCCGAAAGCTTTTCCTTCATCCGAACTCGATGAAACAGTGATATTCTCAAACGGCTTGGAGGGGTTGATGATTGAATAAATGCTGTTGTCAATTAATGAACTCCCGCTGAGGAACAAATTACCATCTGGAAGAACTTGTTTATCCGTAACAGCTCCGTTACTGGTTAGAGCTTCTGGTAACTCCGTAGCATGGCGTGGAGATGCTGGTAGCTTAAACAGTTTTACTCGCCCGTCTTCCTCTGCTGTTACATATATCGTCTTCCCGTCCTTACTGAAAGTAACATTCTCTGGTTTCAGGTCCCATCCACCCTTCCCGTCCTCTGTCTCAAAAAATTCTTGCACGTTTGTGAGGTCAGTAATATCAGGTATCAATAAAAGTCTTGTTTTATCACTTTCGTACTGTATATCTGATTTTGGTTAGAATATCAACTTGTAAAATACAGTTGAGAAAAAGGTGTTACATACTCTTCATTCTTGTAAAGATCACCGACTTCGCATCTGGTGAGAACACCGGCCCTTGACTATAACCCTTCAGGCTACCAGTCTCGATCAACTGGGGCGTCGGGGCCTGAGACTCTGTAAATGTCTTCAGGGGAATGTAGTATAGATCGGTTTTCGTAAAGTTGGCTGGATCAATCTTGGGATCTTTGGCAACGAAAACTATACCATTTTTACTGATATCAAAATCTCCTGTTCCTCCAAAAGGTGGCACTGGAGATTCGAGAGAGATCTTATGGCCGGTCAAAGCATTTGCCAGTCCAGAAAATTCAACATTTCCGAAATCCTTGCTTCTTGTGATCGTTCCGTACCAGATAGCACTCTTATTCTCCGTAACCCATGCATCCCACTCTCTCACAAATAGCTTCGAGTATGTCTTAGCTGTTGACAAAGGCTTTTTGGCTATCGCAGCGTTATATAGCTTTCCAGATGGAGTTGCCAAACCTGTAAGTGGGGAGAATTAGTGATACTAGAAACAAGAGCAGAATGTATTTTGATATCTAGGAGTATAGCAAAATATAGAACATTTATACTGAATTGAAGATTCGAATGGACCAAAATGTTTTCATTGAATCAAGAGATCTGAGTTAAAGGAAAAACAAGTAAATGCATAACAATACATACCGGTAACAGCTATGCCCGCAACGTTCGAGGCAAGAGCTGTAATCTTTATGTTGGAGATAGCGCCATCGAATGTCGTGATTATCTTTGGCCTACTAGTTGTCAACAAAAGCTTCTTGATGGACAAAACAGAGAGTCATATGTGAATTACTCCTTTTCCAGGTCATCCGCATCGGCAAGTACCAAATGCGTAGCTCCTTTCTCTCCAGATCTCAACCATACTACCTCATTCTTCCATCCCAGCCACACTGGCTCACTGTCACTCAAATCATCGCTCAGAGTTGAAGTTTTACCAGTGTCTATCTCTAAGACATTGATTTTAGCGCCCTTGGAATGGGATTGGAAAGAATAAGTCGACACAGTATACAATGCCAATCTACCGTCTGCGTTTGGCGTTGCTGCTGATCTTCGAGGTGCAGAAATCAGCACCTCGGGGGTAAAAGTAGAGGTAGTACCACGGATAGTCATGATCTGATTGTGTAAGTTGACTTTAGTCCAGGTTAGAAGGGAACTTTGATATTCGGATGCCTCGATATACCGATATCTCAACTGAACAAGTGAACAATTGAAATATTAATTGCAATTGAAGGTTAATCAGTTGAAATATGGCGACTCTCTGACTGCAATGGCGAGCTTCTTTACTCGTACAATGCGGCAGGAACCCCGCAAAGGTTACCCGACGAGGTTACCCGACGCTAAGCTATCGGGGAAACCGTTCGAGGCGGTGACAAGTGGCAGCAGTACTCATTATCAAATTTATTCATCTTCTCCTCATATTGATTGTCACGGTTACTGTCATTGTGAGGCGCAGTGTAAGAATTACATGAACCTATCTTCTCACTGGCAGCATCCAAAATACTTCTAGCGGTAAAGACCGGGTCTTGCAAACAAGATAAACATTCTAACATTCGGAATCTATCTCCAAACATTGTCCAGATTCTATAACTTTACTCGAGCGGTTTATATTCTATATTCAATTCTTATACTTGAAGTGTGCAACATCAATTCCAGTTTCAGCCATTCGTTTTAACGGCTTGTGCAACCCACCCTCTTTCGATGCTGAGCAGTAAAAGCTGAACTTCTTTCTCTCGTCTGGGGTGGGGGCCAAGTACGTCGAGGATCACTTTCCTTGTGCAATTTGGCCACAGAAACTGATGATAGGGCTAGATTTGGATGGGATCTCCATCTATCTCAAACCCCAAGCATTAACATTACGATTTCTTACACTTTAGTGCTACCGTATATACAAATGCAGAGATTAAGATTTAAGGTTCTCCTATCATAGACGATCAGACTAAAATTTTGCAAACCCTTATTGGAAGGAAATTCACACTTGATCTACAGATTTACTATTTTAAGTTGTAAATTATACAATATTTGATCCAGTTTTCCCTACACTAAGGCCAATATCCCTGCACTTGCATAACCAATTTTGCGAATGTATATGGTATATGGTATATGGTATATGTGCTTATATGTTGCTTATTCTTATATCAGTAAATCATACTTAAACACGCTCTTTGCTATCCATCGTTTCATTTTCGTTTTCATTTCTTTCATTCGCTGTGCTGCGCTTCTTTCTCGTCTCATCTATTACTTATTAGCTAAGGCTACGAAAATGACAGCGTTTCGAGTTCTCCTCCAGTTGACAATAATAGCAGTATGTCGAGCGGAAATCTTTTTCAAGTCTCCTTCGATGGGAGAAGTAGTTGACTCGGGACCGTATAAAATACACGCGGGTGATGGTGGGATAGTGCCCACACTCGGGCAATTTAATGATGCGAGTTGGGAAGTGGTTCTTTTCACTGGAAATGATACTGCTCCTGTAAGTTTTGTTTCCGCTTGAGTGGGTTCGAGGGGGTTATACGTCCTAGGAGAATCAAAAGAGAGCAAAAAAGCGAACCGGTGAATCAATGCTAAATCTTGCATACACGTACAGTTCGACCTGTGGGAATACAAGTTATCAGGATACCAAATGACGAATCCAACAACCCAATCCCCGTCGCTAAATATTAGGAGGAACGCCACGATGAGTTTAGAAGATAAATTGTAAGACACCTATTCTTGCTCCTCCCTCGACAGTATTGACCAAAGCCTAACAGCTTCTTCGGTTATCGCTCCTACCTGACTTCTAATGAATCTATTTGGGTCACAGCCTACTCCGACCGATTTACTCTCACCAATATGAACGGCTCTTTGCCTGACAATGTGATTGAAGCAAATAATAATGTGAACTCGACGACTGCCCCAAAAAGATCGATTTCTTGTGGGGCAAAATCCGGAGGAGCGTGTGACCAGAAGGTACTAGAAAGCCTAGGACTGGGTGGAGATCCTGCGAGCATCACTAGTGCAACGGCGACCGCAACTTCGACAGTGTCAGTCCCGGGAAGTACAGGTTCATCTGCGGGCACGACTAGTAGTAAGAGAACGAATGGAGGAGTAATTGCAGGGATAGTGTTGGGGTCCGTGGCGGCGGTGTCGATTGTGATTGCGGCAGCGGTGTTCTTGGTAATGAGAGCGAAGAAGAGGAAATTATCGAGGGGAGAAATATTAAGAAATGATGTAGGCCTGAAAGATCAAGAGACAGGCGCGCTTTGCGAAAGGGATACTTATGGAGGAGGGATGAAGGAAGATGGAGTTGAAGATATGGGCAGACGAGTGGAGTTGGAAGGCAACAGAAGCTACGAAATGAGTACGGATCTTCCTCGTTTGGTAGAGATGCCAGAGAGATCGTGAGCTTTATCATAAAACCACATAGGTAGGATGATTATACCTCCCAAAGCTGCTCTCGTCTCACATACTAAGCATTTCCGCAGGGCTTCCAATAGCCCCGACAGTCTGACAATGTAAGACTTTTGATTTCGAACCTATTTCGATTATCAAGCTACCTAGTATACTAGAAGAATCACAGCTTTTCGAATATTGAAACCTTTTGGAAACTCAGGATTGTAGTTTGGACTGTTGGAAGGAAAACTTGACTTTGATGTGAATGTTTCGCCTTTCGACTACACTAGAGTAGGCCATTGCTTGATTGTATAATACAATTATCTGGATATACCTATCTCTCTAATATATACGAATTTCCAGTACATTTATGGAGATACCTGGGTCATGAATGAAGTCATAGATTCTATATTAATGACAATATTTAGTAACAAGAGTTATCTTTTTCTCACTTATAAAGTTTGGAGTACACTTGGGACTAATAACCTTTCCGCAAAGGATAATCCCGACACTAGTATCTCGAGTACAACTAGCCAGGGGCTAAACGGTTACCCCACAAGGTGATATAAATTGCCCTTTGTCACCGCCTGATATGATGGATCTATGATTCTTCAGCTAAATAATCATAATAATTCACAACATTACCACTTTGATTATTGGATGTTGTATCACCAGCCATGGCGATTATATCGCCCATAGGACAAGAGCGGTTGCTATTTCTAGGCCTAGCGGTCACAACCTGTGCTGTTTTTGCCTTTGTGCGCCGTCGCCTTATTCATTATCGTGAAGCAGCTACCATACCACCTACCGAGAATAAGTCCCATTTCATCGACCAGCAGACCGAAGATTCCTTAGGACTCAATACACTGAGTAAGCTACTGGACAACCCAAACTATGGTATTCAAGAGACTGCCGCAATCATCATTTGTGAACGTGCTCTTCACAATGACTTCACCATCAATAGCCTCCTTCATGATATTAGTCAACCAGATTATGACCGACGAGAGAAGGCAATCAGAGCATTGGTTCTGATCGTGAATAGCTGTAAGTATTTCTGCTCTTACTATCAGGTCCATTGAACTCATCCAACATTCCAGCAACTGTCGCTCCAATACATAAGCCCGAAACGTACGAAGCACTAGTCAAGAGTCTTGAATACTCTGTAAACGACTACGAACACCATGAGTATGATCCAGACTGGGACAACTGGTACCTTCGCGATATAGCAGAAAAGAGCTGTCTTATATTAATCCATGAATTGATTCGAAAACACGATGTTGAGGAGCTTCTAAAGGCAGGATTTATAGAACGTTGGTTGGTGAAAGAGCCTTGGGGTGGTACAACTGCAAAGGAACGCTCGATCAATTTCATGGACTCGCTGAACAAGGAGTACCATTTGAACATGATGATATTGCCACTGTTCAATGATGGAAGGGGCAGGAAAATGTTAGAAGAGGCTAAACTTCTACCAGCGTCAAGGCATCTCGTGTCGGAAGGGAGTGAGGATCAAGACATGGAAGATGTCGAGGGCATGTTAGCTGAGAGGAGGCCAGGAGGTCAAAGCACTGCAGAAGAGCATCTCAGGAGGCGTCATCGGGAAGCTATGGTTCTGAACGACGGTACAAGACCACTTGAGAGAGGGGACATCTACGAACATCAACAATGACCCAGGTGATCTATGGAATGAAGGATATCCTCTTGCACAAAGAAGGTAGGAAATGACTTCAGTTAGAGTCGTCGAGCAACCTATATAGTCAGTCCATGAGGTACGCAAGTTTATTCTGGATCAATGATATACAATATCGCTCCGTCTTCGTGGGTTTCAAATCGCTAAAACACTAATTTGGAAGATAGCTTTAGAAAACAATCTGTCTCAACATGGAACGTCAGGAGAGTCGTGGTACACCAATTTACGGGCTTCACTTCTAAGCTATCAGAGTCATCATCGTCTAGATTTAGGGTTAGCAAGGGTAGTGCTATCGGTGACCTCAACATTGCCAGGGCATAAACTATAGCTTTTAGGTAGAAGCTATCGAAATAAGGAACCTGTTTGTGAAAGCAACAAGAGAAATAGAATTATAAAACAATCACAACCTCAAAGACTTTTATCACAAAAGGTCATGCATGTTCTTTTACAGTTTACTGGCTATAAGGCAGACTACCATGGACTACCATGATGCTCACCTGTTACCGGTACCTGCATGATATTGCAGGGACCAGGGATCCTGACATCAAAACAATGTTGGATAAGCAACGGAATGGAAGATTCCCCAAATTTGTGATTTTCTTTCTTCTCTATCTATTGATGAAACAGCTCCATTCATGTAGTGATAGATAGACTGACAGATGATACTTTGAAGTTGTGTTTGGTACTTTTAGACAATATAATACGTACCCCTTTTTAACACAGGTTTCATTTGGTTTCTCGAAGATTCAATGTCTAAGGTACCTACTTGATAATAGATGCCTACACAATCCGAAGTGTTTAATAACTTACTGCTATATTTTATCAAATTCATAGGATAAGAAGGACATAGCAGATACCATCCATCACTTGAAGACATTGTAGAGGATCACTCGAAGGGGGTAAAATAAAACCACAAGGATAGGGTCAACCTACGGAACTTAAGCAAGCTGACAGAAATGACGAGCATAGCTATCCTCCTGCCTCTTTGTAGGAGAATAGATCGTCGGGTTATACACCTGTAGAAGCTTTATGATGGGTCTATGCTCTGCTTCCATAGAGACAGTGGAATGACTGATAGAACAAGGAAATGAAAGGAATGGCAATTTGATCATATTCTACGATTGGCTGTACCAGGATTTTCGTATTGAGTGATACGTACCTAGACTTTGATCTTCTTCCACTCTTAGGTTCAACATGATACCTTCTTCCATTACAGGGATCGGATGAATGTGCCTATCAACAATGTGCCTATAAACAATAAACATAGGTACCGGCATTGCAGCTTCTCTCCTGCAGACTGCATTTATTACTCTTCCTTTCCTTCCATTTGCCTGTTCCCCGAGTGCTCACATCCCTTCTAGTCTCTTACTTATCACAGATGAATGACTAGGGAAAGTCCTCTTCGTACCTGCCACTTTCACTTACATTATCTCCCCTCTCCCCTCCTCTCCTCTCCCTTCCCCATAAGTTTATTCATCTTCTCTTATTAGCATTCCATCCATCCATTACCTTACCTTACCTTTTAAATCCCAGTAACGGGGCATAAATCAATGAAAAGGTCGATAAACCATCTATTTATCAGCATAATTCAGAACTCCTATTGTTAGAATCAAATCGAACATCCATTCGACATTATTCCAAGAAACAAAATTAGAAGTGAACTATATAGGAGGTGTCACCAGATAATTGAGAGTGTTGATTGGTTGATACTGGTGAATTGTGAGGTGGTGGTTATACTACCAAAAAAACAATAGTATAGGCAGTACTTTTGGTGGGCGGTACAAATGTCGACAACGCGAATCTCAAGTCCGAAAAGGTCACCAAAAAAACAACCATCCTTTATCAAAGCTGGAATTCTAAACACTAAATCTACACCCAACCTCAACACCTCCTATAATTTGGCATTAGTACAAGCTTCAGGAGCTACACCTGTTCCCGCACATCCTTCAAATAACGGTCAAGGTTTCGGACTAAACAATCCTAGATTGAAGTCCCGACAAGTCTCACTTGTATCCCTTACTTCTGGCGCACTTGCAACAATCCCGGATGGGAGTAAAAGATACCCTCTTTCAACAAATTTTGATGAGGATTTGCCAACAATAGGCAGCATGCCACCATATACACCTTCTCGAGTTGGGGGTGGACCAGATGAATTGGAGGTGGGTGACATAGTTGATGTACCTGGTAACATGTACGGTACTGTCAAATTTGTGGGCAGTGTGCAAGGCAAAAAGGGTGTATTTGCTGGAGTGGAATTGGGTGAAATGTTTGCTTCAAAAGGGAAGAACAATGGCGATGTTGATGGGTGAGACATACAATCAACTATCTCTACAAAAACAACAATGAACTGATTGATGATTGACACAGAGTTCACTACTTTTCGACAAGGGTTGATGGTGCTGGAATCTTTCTCCCAGTCGGCAGAGCGACAAGGCGCAACTCCCCATCTTCGAATGATGATTCTTTCCCCCTTTCACCGTCATCTCCATCCATGGGCAATAGGGCTGGTAGACTGGGATCAGACTTGTACACTCCAACAATGCCTTCCTTACCGAAATTCGGTCAATCTGTCGGCCAAGGCAGAGCAACAAGCCCATATGTCCAGAAAACCCGTTCATCAATGGCCCCACCCCGACCAGAGTCTCCAGTACGAAGAACAGCTGCGGGTAGACCATCTCTAAGCACACCTGCACAGAGAGTTTCATCTCGATATACAAGCCCTGCACCTGCAAACTTTGGACAGAGCGTTAGAGAAACACAAGATTCTAGAGATCCCAATAAGAAAGTTGGTTACACACCAAGAAATGGTATGAAGACACCAGTCCCTCCACGAAGTGTTTCGGTACTTGGAACAGGAAATAGACTTGGAGCAATGAACTACAGTGATGAAGATATGCCTCTTGCGGGGGTTGCACGTACGGCGACAAATGGAAGTGTAGGCTCAGTCTCTTCTTTCAACGCAAAGTTGCGACCTGCATCACGGTCCGCATCGCGTGCAACGTCCCGAGCTACTGACGACGAGGTTGAGCGGTTGAGGAGTGAACTTGAGCATAGCGAGAGGAAATTAATAGAACAAGCTTCTATGCTAGCGGATATGGAAAACAATTTCAAGGAAGTAGAATCAATACTG
Source organism: Sclerotinia borealis F-4128 (assembly GCA_000503235.1). Classification (NCBI taxonomy): domain Eukaryota; kingdom Fungi; phylum Ascomycota; class Leotiomycetes; order Helotiales; family Sclerotiniaceae; genus Sclerotinia; species Sclerotinia borealis. The sequence continues at coordinate 19,702 of KI628556.1, forward strand.
GGGAACACTGATGAGAACACGGGTGGTCATAGACATGGTCGGGGAAGCCCGGAAGACAAAGACGCATCGCAATTGAGAGCAGCAATTCGTGAAAAGAACGACAAAATCGCCATGCTGACTGCTGAGTTTGACCAGCATCGAGCTGATTTCAGAAGTACAATAGACACACTCGAGATGGCCGGTTCTGAAACCGAGCGAGTATACGAAGAGCGCATGAGTGCTCTTATGATGGAGCTCAGGGCAATGGAGGAGAATAGTCATGACGTCAAGCATGTTGCTGTACAACTGAAACAGCTTGAGGAGCTTGTTCAGGAGCTCGAGGAAGGTCTCGAAGATGCACGACGTGGTGAAGCCGAAGCTCGTGGTGAAGTTGAGTTTCTGCGCGGAGAGGTTGAAAGAACTCGATCTGAACTCCGTCGTGAGCGGGAGAAAACTGCCGAAGCTCTCAGTAACGCAAAGCCTCATACGAGTGTAGATACGGGAGCACATTCCAAAGAGATCGCGCAAAGAGATGACGAGATACGCGGATTGAAAGCCATCATCCACTCACTCAGCCGTGATGCCATACCTGATGGAAATTCCTCGGATCATGATACAACACCAAATATTCTACGACCAGGTCTTGATCGAAGCCGAACAGACAGTGCTTCGGTCTCTGACGAGGAGCGTCGTGCCCGTGATAATTTAGAACGGGAAGTGAATGAACTTCGCGCCCTGGTAGAATCTAAAGGCAACAAGGAGGAGCAATTAGAGCGCGAGTTGGAGGGGCTACGAAGAGGAAGTATCAGCAGTCCTCCCACTCATCGTACAAGTGGCATCAGCGCTGGAACTGTGACCCAGGATAGAAATTCTCTCCGAGATTCTAAGGGCACTATTGGAAGTTGGCGGGACCGCGACGGAACATCAGATGCCCACCGCAACAACTTGGAGACAATGCAAGAGAATGACAGTTACTCTTCTGCAGCCGAAGATTTCTGCGAGTTGTGCGAGACCTCAGGCCATGATGTTCTACATTGTCCTATGTTCGGCCCTAATGGTAATGGCAGCAGCCATTCTAAAAACGAATCTGCTCCCCAGCAACGAACAGGAAAAGATGTTGTCATGGAAGGACTCAAACTCTCACCTAAACCATCCCATGAGGAATACAAACCAGCACCATTGGCACCAGCAAAGAAGTCGCCTGATGTCTCACCCATAAAAGTCATGCCCAATCCCATGGAACCAGGTGCCGTCGCAGGAAAGGAAAGCGGAGTAATCAACATGGACAAATGGTGCGGTGTATGTGAACGAGATGGACACGACAGCATTGATTGTCCGTTTGAAGATGCATTTTAGGAAACTACAGCCAGGAATATTCCGGGATCAACCAAGCAACGACAATGACAATGTCAAATTTTTCTTTTGTTTGCTGTTATATATGGGAAGAGCCGCATTGCAAGGAGTGTTATCCGTCTGCAATATACCCTTTCGGTTCTCTATTTCATGTATGCCTTTCATGCGATAAGATTAGGAGGGGAGGGGGGACGATGTTATTTTGAGAATTGGATGAGATGAAACGTGAATTGAACGGGGGAGGGAGGGGGAGCATGACTTGAACTGACGAAATGATCATGTATTATACTTTGTCAAATTAATGATCCCAATGGAACATTTAATTCTGAGTTGTAGTGTTTCATATCTTCTGGCATGTGCAATATTTGCGATTAGTCACTTGGGATCAAAATCATTGCAATGGCGATTTTTGACGGGGAGTCGATGAGATTCTTATCACAAAACAATTGATACACATCTGTAGTGGTAAAACAAAATATTGCAGTACTATTATGGGAGAATCTACATCACCGCGTGTCACTGCCGCAAAGGCTCACCGGGGAATATTTAGGAGAAGTTCATTCCAAGGTATATATATTAAGGTGCGGGCTCACCTGGATAATTCAGAGAGCACAAAGTAGATACATGGAAATTTCCCAAAAAGATCTCCATCCAAAATCTCAAATATCATTTACCCACGCAGCTTCCATAACGCCTTTACTAGTCCTTATCCTTACATCTCAATTGCTACTAGAAGTACCCATCACGACTTCTCCCGCTCTATCGCATCGCATGTGACCCGAACCAATTCTTCTAGCTCCGTCGGCGTCATCTCTTTGATCCCAAAAACACTATTGTGCACACGCTCGAACTTTCCTCCGAAAGCAAAGTTTGACTCTGGGGGAGATGCTGTGTCGTTGGTGTTGGTGATTTGGATGTCCCATTTTTGCTCTCCCCCTTCCCCGTGTCCGGGAGTGAGGGATTGGACGATGGTTAACAGTTGTTGTTGTGATGTATCGATGTCTTTTATTCGGATGGGTCGATTGGCTGTTTCGCGTGGGTGGGTGAGGATGCGGCGGACGGCTTTGGAGAGGCTGGGGAGGGTGGTTAGGGAGATGGGCTGGCGGCTGGTTTGGGGGTGGAGGGTCGCGGTGCGGGTTTGGAGGTTAAAGAAGAGGTTATTGCGAATGGAGAGCTCGAGGATCGGGTTGCAGAATAGGAGCGTGTAGCTGAGTGATGTTTGCGTGGATTGCTCTTGGAGGTACTTTTCAATGGCGATCTTTTGCGTGAAGAGTGGGATGGGGAGGGTGGAAATGGTGGGGGAATAGAAATCGTAGCTGTATTCGGAGGGGAGGAAGCGCTGCACGTGGGCATGGATGCAGGCGTCTATTAGGAGTTTTTGGACGGGAATGGCGCTGGGGGAGATGGCGGATATGACGGCATCTTGGTTGGTTAGGGCGTGGGTGAGAGATGTGAGGGAGGTGTAATCGACTTGGAGTACTTTGAGCGCGGGGGCAAATGGTGATTGGTAGGTGTTGGAGTCTCGGGTCAAAATTGTGATGTCGAAAAGTTCGGACTTCAGCAGCTCGGTGAGTATTGCTTGGCCTACTGGACCGGATGCCTAGGTTTGGTTATGTGAGGATGGTGGTTGTTGGGGCAGAAGGGGGTAGGGGTTAGGGGGTATAGGGTATGGGGTAACTAACACCAGCTAAAGCGACCTTCTTGATGGTGATATCAAATGGCATTGTTAAGGATAGATATCACGGATTGGTTTGAAATGATGCGTACAATAAATAAGATAATAACTGAATGAGATGAGATGAGATAACAAGATCAACAATATGAAAATATAACCAACATACTGTTTCTTTGGGCTTTTTATACAATATTCTTCTTACATTTGGTACTTTCTCGCTGTGCTGAATATGGGCTGATGAAAAAAATCACACCACTGAGTGTTCCGATGCACCAAAATCCAGGACATCATGCTTGAATTCGAATATTGTTTTGTCTTGGCCGGAGACGACCATGAGCTATTAGTCGTTATTTCTCCCCCAGAATTCATATGGTTCGATAATATTGCATTTTCCGGCCTTTTTTCGTATATCATTCTCCAATCTTTGGACTTGGACAATCTTGTCAAAGGCAAGAGCAATGATTCATTGAATACGAGGCATCATGATAATTTTCGTCTCGTCCTTTTTCATTGCTCGGTGTGTATTCAGCCAGTATGTACTAGGTACTCCGCCAATAAATTATATCTCATCTCGTTTTTGCGAATGAATGTTTAAATTTCAATCAGAAAAAATCAAGTTTCAATTTGCAGTCGTCCCATCGCCAAGGCCATTCGGTAGAGATGGCTACGCTAGATTACATCAGGAATAGTGAGATTCTCTTTTGCGACAAGGCTCTGTCACGCCGCAAACCATATCTCACTTCCCCAAAAACGATTCAAAATGGCAGTTATCCATATTTACTCGCTTCATCCCAATTTTATCCTCTTATTCCAAGAGTTCTACTATCTGTTGAGATCTTTACCAGATTAGATATTTCGCAGACCTCTTGATAATTACTCACTCGCCTTTGCGATCTGCGAGAACGGATTGGTTGAACCACTTCGAGACTTGCCAGTGCGATATCCATATAGTGGCGTTGTAACATATGGGAAACGAGCCTAAAGGATAGCCCCAGGGATCTTAAATGTATCATACCAGACTGTGCCATCGTCACATATCCAAGAACCCAAGGAGATTGTGCACCAAAGAAATTGAATGTGAGGAATTGGACTACAAGAAATGGGATATACGCAAGCAGCATCTAGAAGACCTTTTTGATTCCTCTGTTGAGCAGCTGTTAGTTTATGTCTGCATGGAACGCAAGAAGGTTATGCAGGGGCAGAGAGAAAGAGTGTTAGCAAGCAAATCATGAATGCTGCTATTCTAGGAGGCGTTAGCCTGCTCAGAGCCTGAGAGCACAAAGGTTGATCTGGGAATATAACTTCCAGAAGGCGAGGAGGCCAAGGAAGGTCTCAAGAGAGGCAGGGAGTATTTTACACGTGATGATTCATTTTCGAGCATTAGCGCAGTAACATACCACGAATCTGTACATTGACACGAACGTAAATCTGTGGTCAGCATGCCTGACTACGTTACGGGGAAACTACATACCTATTCCGACTTCAAGGCGGAGTTTCTTACTATACAGATACAATAACATGGATTATACTGACACTGTGCGGGGCATTTGACCACAGGTACAAGAACAATTTGTTTTTTGTATAGAAAAGCCGAGCTCAAATATACGATATTTGATCGCATGAAGCTCTCATTGTCAACCCATCGTCTGCTATGCTAATATATTGTGAGTCTGTCCTGACTCAAAACCTAAATCTAATCTAAGCTTCGACAGTATTAGACCTTTTTACCCGCAGCTCGCCTCAAGAAACTAGCTGTAAACTCTGGATTCTTGAACTAGGTGCTTGTGAGTCTGTCCAGACTCAGAAAGTAAATCTAATCTAGGCTTCAACAGTATTAGACGTTTTCACCCGCAGCTCGTCTCAAGAAACTAGCTGTAAACTCCGGGTTCTTGAAAAAGGGGCTATGTCCACAGAACACTCGCTCTTCCTCCATAATCCCCCCCGCCTTTCGAGCATCAGCTATCATCAATTCCTGCAAAAACATAGGAATGATCTGATCATCTTCACAAATGAGGTAGATCGACGGGATTACCAAATGGGCTGCCGAAGTAGCTTTGGTTTGGAAGCTGGCCACACTTTGCAATTTCAGCTTAGACTCCAAATCGCTAGCCATTGCATCATCAAGATCATGGTAGAATTTCTGTCCAAAATGTGTCGCTGGAATAAACCCATCCTATTAACAACAGTTAGTGTTCACACCTCAGCCGTACATGAAGATTCAAAATGAAATACTCACTTCCGCAATACCATCATAACTCATCCCACCAGTAGCATCCTGAAGACTAGTACCAACCGGAACCACAAAGGCGCACAAGAAAGCTATTTTGACCACCCCGCCCACCTTTCCACTTTCAGATCTCTCGGAAATGCTCAATCCATCCAAAGCATTCGTAGTAGGTATCCCACCCCACGAATGACTACACACGATGACTTCCTTCCCGGCATCAACCTCTTTCAGCACGACATGTCTGATGGCGGCAATATCGTTCGTGAGATCTGTGGTGGGGATAGTACCGCCTGTGGATGGCATGGCAATGGTGATGCATGGGTAACCTAGCGGTTCTAAAATGCCGATCACGGGGGAGAAGTTCGAGGTGTCGTGCCATGCTCCGTGGATAAATATTATTGTGGGTGGTGTCATGTTGGATATGTTGGATATATTGGGGTTGGTGATGCCGTATAGGGAAGATTGAGGGGTGATGATGATATTTTGTGGGAGAAGAGAGGAGAGAAAGAGAATCTTTTTTGATATACCGGTTTGCTTGTTTGAAGTTACTTACTAACGCGGGGCGGGAAGACCCATATATTTATACATTCTTGGATTGGAAGATTCGGTACTCGTAGTTTCTGGGAGTTCTATGTCTGTAGTGTTGATGTTGAGTTGGTGTTGTGTTGGGGAATATTGTTTGAGCATGGGTGAGGTCAGGTGAGGTAAGATGAGGTGAGATGCCATGCTTTCAGAGTGGATATGACATGTTTACGAACACTCCAGTGAGGTCGGATTACATACTCGTGTGGCTGCATTATCTTTTGCTGGCTCTTTTATATCTTTGATCAGAAGCGTGTAAGCTGACTCTTTGACTTTCCTCAATATCGGAATCTCGCCTGATGTCTAGGCAGAGATCAATCTTTCGACGGGATTTGATGTTTGAAATGTACTAAGTGTTTGAATCTCATTGGATGTCTAACTGGATTTGGGTGTTCGGATGGAGCTGGATGTTTGAATATTATTTGATATTCTACTTTATTACTATCTGCTGTCCCTGAAGTGTGGGAGGCAAAGAAAGGGCGAGGAGACATGAGGATTCTTAATATCGGAATGAGAAACGGAACAACGATATTTATACAAGCTAAATCGGAAAATCATTCCCAAGAATATCTCAGCTCAGTAGCTAGAAAAGGTAGTGAGATAAATGGGTAAGGTTATGTTATACGCCTTCCCCCATCAGCATATCCCGATAAGTAACCAGTGACGACAAGGTCAAGAAATCCACAAGACTCCACCGCCAAAGACTTAAAGAGTCAAAGCCCCAGCAAAAGATAAGAAGACTCGAGAGAGACGCGTACTTTACGGATTCTATCACGAAAATGATATGAAGGTACTGTATTGCTCAATCAAAGTCCGCTCCGCTCTTCCAGTTTGCATCCCGGAAGCAGGATCCAACTTCCTAAGAGTTAAGATTTACTAATCGAAACCTTATTCTATAATAGGACTAAGCAAAAAGTTAGAGAGTTTAGACGGTAGATTACTATAAGTATATGATTAAAATCTATATATAGTTTCAGTCTAGATAGAAAACCTATTTTTGGAATTTTGGCGAAATGGTAGTTGCATGCCTCGGTACGTATGTCGAGGGATTAGATAAGATATTAGTACAAGTAGATTGGGCTACTTCCCAAGATGCAAAGTTAGAGATGCCGAAACGGTCGAATCTTCCTTCTTGGTGAAGTTTGTTGATTTCGCTGATCTTGGTTCACTATTATTACTTCACTCAAGTACGGGTCTAATTTTGATGACATGGCACCCTTCGATCGGGACATGTACGAATTGTGTTTAGGAAGTAATTCAAGCAAGTACCATCCAATCAACACTTTCAAAATTCAAGATTCAAAGATTCGAAGACTGGGTTAGTTTTGTTCAAACTTAAATTAAATCGTTTATTTACTAATTTATTCATTTATTATATACGGTCAGAATGAGAAGAATGAGAAGGAATACAGTTAAATACTCGTATTAGAACTTGAATACTTATTCTACTTAATTATATAATCTAGAGCTTTATTCTACTTGTAGATTATAGATAGGAACGTGACAGCTTGGTCACCGAATACAGTTATTTCATTTTGGGCATCACGAAAGCTTTTTCCGGATTATCAAGAAGAATTTCAGTTTCTTCTTTTGGGTTCAAAACAAATCTTTTGACAGTCGGACTCACTCGGAAGCGAGCGAGCTTCAAAAAACGCAGAATCGCAACTTAATATATGCAATTACTGTATACACAATCACGTCAGCGACACAGATTAATCAAAACTTCATGGTTTCCTAGAACGTAAATGTTAATATAAAGCTTGTCCACCCCCCCCCCCCCTACCCCAGTCCCAGCGTCTTGAATACGTCTTACGAGTACTGAACCGGTGCTTTGCAGTTGGAATTAGCATGCCTCTGCTCGTTAGAAGGGGGGGCTTCCTGTGAGATATACGGTCTTTGGGTTTTTATTTAGGAACCAATAAAATTTATACTTAACTCTTAACATGCTTGGTATAAAGTTGAAATATACTCGAGTATAAGTTTCGGCTTTTTTAGAAAAGAAAGAATAATAAGAATTAATTTTCATTTTCGGGATCAAATCAAATATTACAACACAAAATCTTTAACCAAAAATGGTGACTCCAGACAGGTATGTAAGGAGGTAAGGGGAAAAAGCTATCTCTTCTCGTTAAAAATGAATTTATTCACTCATCTATGTTGAGTAATCATTCAAATTCCAATGATCAATAAGAAAAATAAAATCGAGCAGAGGTGGATCTAGCCCGGGCCCTATATTTCATCTCCCAAAACAACGGAGAGTCCCATCGCGCATACTACTTACTTCCCCGATACTAACTTTCTCACTTGACCTGCTTTATCCCTTCCGATTCATGAGATGGTCGATTTCATCTCGGTACCAACATTGTGTTTACTTCCCCCCTTTATTGATTTCTTCAAGTATATTTTACATTCTCCAATGTCTCTTTAACAATGCCGATTACTATCATCTTCCATGAAAATACCTGAATATGATTTGGATATCATCCATCTCTCGGCTACTCGGCAGCTAGGTGGTGGTGTTAGTTCTCGATGTGATTCTTTGTTTCTTGATACTTACCTCAAAGAGATCTGTAACACAGCCTCTAGATCATGAACCAAAATCTTGCTTCCCTTTCATGGAAAAGTCACTCCACGAGCTTTCAGACGTTTATCTTTCGTTCTGGAATATTTCATCTTCTACTCTTCATCAAGCGCGAGTTCTTTGTCTTTGTCCCGATAATTTCATATTAGTCAGTGGTGTCCAGACCGCGCGTTGAGGAAAATGTATATGCCAATCTTTCTCAAATCAAGGCCACTTCGCTTTCGTTGACTTTCGAAGTCGTTATGGCGCATGAGTCTCCAGCTAAAACTCATTTCCGATCTACTTTACCACCAGCTTCTCAATCAGACAGACATTCCCTAACACACTCTCACTCTCAATCTCAACTACAGTCAAATGTGCATGCACGGTTAGGACCATGGGCACAGTGGGGGCAGACATCAGCTTCTCTGAGTGGTTTGGATACTTCAAAACGGCCGAGATTGACTCATAGTCTGACTACGGGGGAGGTGTATCATTTTAACAAAAATTCACCACCGGCGATTCCGAGTGAGTTAACGAAGAGATCAGGTTGGGGAAGTAGAAGGCTCGACGGAAGGTTGAATGAGTATGGGGATCCCGTTCCAAGGCCTAGTATGGATATTTCTGGCTCAACGAGCTACGACGATAATGTGGTGAAGGGAGATGCAACGAGGCATAGAATCTCAAGAATTTATTCTTCGCCTGAAACTAGAACTTTACCTACCCCTCCGGAGCCACCCATGACAAAATCAGCAACAAAAGTCATGCAGAGAACAGGTTACGATCCTACTATGGAAATAAAAGAGGGGAAAAGTCGACAGTCATCATTACATATAGTTACAGACAACTCTGACAGTTCTGGAAGCAGCTATAGTCAAGAAGGTTGCATAGCTTCACTCATGATTCAACAGAGTCAACCTATTGGTTCTGTCCCAGTTTCTCCGATGGAGCAGGATGAGATGCATGTGCAATCTTACGATTACAACTGTAGCAATGTATCAAGTCGGGCTGACTCGACGGCGAAATCATTGATGACATCACCAGAATATAAAGAACGAGTATCAAGATTTATGCAAGGCCAATTGGGAGAGCCGAATACTAATCGAGGTCCAGCCTACACTCCAAGCCTTGAGGACTTGATAGATCAAGAAAAAGAAAGGTACGAACATCGAAGTAGAGGCGAAAATCCACTAAGACATGAGGCTCATAACGATGACATGGCACTCATGCCAGCGCCACTAGTAGTGCGAACAAAAAAGAGTCGACAAAGCTATTTCAGCGAAAGCCCAGAAGGATGGGAATCGCAACATTCTATTACTCCAATATCGGTTAGTGAGCAACAACAGAGTGTGCGTAAACCCTCAACAGTCTCATATACATCTATGGCACCACCGCCTATAATAACAACAGATCCGAACAAGTCCCGAAAAAGAGGTTTTTCAAGTGGTAAACATCCCCTGAAGAGTCCCTTTCCGTTTCTTTCAACTCACAAAACGCCAGACTCTCCAAAAGCGACAGGATCACCAGGATCACTCAGTAAAAAATTCTCAGGCGCTATGAAGCGATTCTCTGGTACAATAACGGTGCTTAGTAACAGGAATGAAGTAATTCCAAATGCTCGGCGAAGCGCGACAGGTCCAGATACACCCATGCCGAAGAAATCGGGATTTATGGGAATTAAAGGGGCTCCGGATGTGATACAGAAGGGTAATGAACATATTCAAGGGGCGGTGGAGAAGGCAAGATTGAGGCTGAGTAAGAAGGAGAGGAGGAGAAAGGAATTGAAGAAACAAATTGTGGTTGTTGGGATCATGGACCAGACACCAGGTTAGTTGCCAATTCCCTATACTGAGTATATGTGCTTTTCTTTGTGCATTTTTCAAGAACACAATACTAATTGGTCTTTTAAATAGATGGAAGGGCATCTGAATGGCTTTGATTTTGAAGACAAAGATTGAACGAATTATAGGAGGAATCAATGCAAAAGTAATGATATGATTCTAGATGGAAGAGTTTTCTTCTTTGGGACTACAAATAAGATGTAGTTCTGAAGGTTTATTGAAATTTTCTCTCTCTCTGCAGCATAGTATTGTATTGCTTAATACATGCTTCTGCACGAGTAAAGGTCAGACAAAGACCGAGTTTTTGTTACACATCTATTCGATGTTGTATATTAATCCAAATAATAAACATCTACTCTCACCTCAAGTACATCCTTTTAGACGGATATTTGAGATTTTGTTCTGTGTATATCAAATGTGTGGAAGAAGTGTTTGGGAGTGATCTCGACATCCGGAATACTTTCGATTGGATGTCATCTGTGCCGACCGGAATAATTGTCCTAGATGCCATATATCGATACATCCAAGAGTCTAAACCCATCCCATCCCAAACATGCATGAAGAGGTTCACTTGATAAATCTGTTGCCGGCGAATCATATGCCATATAACGTAAATTCTGTTCCTGCAGCTCCAACCCCGCATCTTTGTGCCACCCTCACAAAGGCTTAGAATAAAATATAACTTCGTATTTAGTTGTTCTCATGACTACATTTCTAAGATGATTCTATTCACGTTATCCTTTTCTCCTCATATGATAATGTCTAGGTAAGTTGTTGATCTGCCAACCTTTACACGTGCCCCAAAAGGCTTCAAGTACTCCACACCCCCGCGCTTTTCTAAAGCTTACCCCTGTCTCAACTCCACTTTTACTACGTAACAAGCGTTACAAGCGGCGTAAGTAGGTGAAGTTACCACTCACTCCCCGGAGCTGCTTGATACAACATACTCGAGTACAACGTACAGAATTCAATAACCTTCAACTAATTATCAACGGTTCACTTCATTCAGTTCATTGTATTCAAATCATCTTGAGTCCATCAATAAATTCATCCAATTGCCAATCATGGGTGGTGAAACTGTACCAAAGACTGAGCTGAAGAGCTCATATCCTGTCAGGTCTGAGGGACCCAAGGGTAAATTGATATCTAATCTTTACAAAGATCGAATTGGCCAATTCTATGGCGGTGGACAATATGAAGGGAAGAACTTACGAGCGTATGCCATCTGAATATCCTTTTCTATTGCATATGCTAATTGATCATTGTTGATAGAATGATGGATGAAGGGATCGTATCCGGAGAACCACATATCAAACTTTCGGTCTGGGACGCTCCGGATCTTTCTCGACCTACTTTCAAAGATGCCACAAGCCACGACTTTAGATCGACACATATTGGTGAATCTTTTGGTCCTTCATGGTCAACCCATTGGTTCAAACTACGAATAACTGTACCTTCGGAGTTTCAGAAGAAGGACCTATTGGAGTTACATTGGGATGCGAATAATGAGGGTATGGTTTGGACCGAGGACGGCAATCCTATTCAGGGATTGACCGGAGGTGGTGAAAGAGTCGAGTGGATCTTGCCAGACAAGTTCCGGAATGGAAAGGAACATACCATCTACATTGAGATGGGTAAGATAGAGATTTTGATCAATATATCCATAAATGCTAACGTCATATGTAGCCTGCAATGGGATGTTTGGTAATGCCCCCGGTGGAGATTCCATTCAACCTCCGAACCCGAATAAATATTTCCAGTTGTCTAAAGCTGAGATTGTTGCTGTGAACGTGGAAGCTCGAGCTTTGTGGATTGATATCTGGGAAATTGGGGATGCTGCTAAAGAATTCCCATCGGATTCATGGGAACAACATAAAGCATTGCGGGTCGCAAATCAAATAATTGATGCTTTCGAACTGGGAAACCAAGACTCGATTCTAAAAGGTCGAAAGATTGCTCAAGAATATCTTGGAGAAAACGTCAACACTTCCAAGGTCTATGAGACTGGTACAAAGCCTCTTGTTTATGGTATCGGACACTGCCATATTGATACCTGTTGGCTTTGGCCATGGGCCGAGACCAAAAGAAAGGTTGCTAGGTCTTGGTCGAATCAATGTGATCTTATGGATCGCTACCCCGAGCATCGGTTTGCTGTTTCACAAGCTCAACAATATAAATGGTTGAAAGAACATTATCCCTATGTATTCGACCGGGTCAAGGAAAAGGTTAAACAAGGAAAATTCCAGCCTGTTGGAGGCAGCTGGGTCGAGCACGATACCAACTTACCCAGTGGGGAGTCCCTTGTACGCCAATTCTTATATGGGCAAAGGTTCTTCGAGAGCAATTTTGGGGAGAGATGCAAGACATTTTGGTTACCGGATACATTCGGTTACTCCAGTCAACTTCCTCAGTTGTGTCGTCTTGCGGGGATGAAACGGTTCTTCACTCAGAAGCTTAGCTGGAATAACATCAACAACTTTCCACATACCACATTCAACTGGGTATCTCTTGATGGAAGTCAAGTCATTTGCCATATGGCGCCTTCTGAGACATACACTGCGAATGCCGATTTTGGCGACGTTAGAAGATCAGTAACCCAGCACAAGTCTATGGATCAAGACGAGACTTCACTTCTTGTTTTTGGAAAAGGTGATGGTGGCGGAGGTCCAACTTGGCAGATGATTGAGAAGCTCAGACGTCTTCGTGGAATGAGTGATACTGTTGGGCTTCTGCCGAGAGTTCATATGGGTGACTCTGTCGACGATTTCTTTGATCGTCTGGAGAAGAAGGCTTCCGAGGGTTTAGATCTGGTGACATGGTATGGCGAATTGTACTTTGAGCTTCACCGTGGAACCTACACGTAAGTTTTATCCTACTACACGCCATAACTTATTCTGACAATCGACCAGGACACAAGCGAATAATAAGCGCAACAATAGAAATTCGGAGATTATGCTACACAACATTGAACTCCTTTCAACAATTGCAAGTCTTAAAAGTAAGGACTTTAAGTATCCTAAAGAGGATATTGATGACATGTGGGAGGCCGTTTTGTTGTGTCAGTTTCACGACTGCTTGCCCGGATCATCCATTGAAATGTGTTACGATGACAGTGATGAGGTACGTAAACTGCGCTTAGTTTCAGCTTCATATAATACTGACACGCAATAGCTGTATGCAAAGGTATTCAAGACTGGCGAGAAGATCTTGAAGGAGCTTTACAAGACTCTAGGTGTGAAGCAAGCCGGAAACTCTTTTGAGGAAGGCAACCTTGTAGCCCTGAACACCATGCCATGGCACAGGAGAGAAATCGTTCCTCTCGGTAATAATTCTGCCGGAGTTGCTTGTGGTCAAGGTAATCTATTGAACATAAAGACTTTCAAGATCACCGAGACACCAGAAGTTACAGTCAAAGAGGTCAAGAGAGGTGTTTTCGTGCTACAAAATGAACAACTCAAAGTTCAAGTCGAAGGTGGCGTCATCACATCTCTATATGACCTACAAGCGGGGAGAGAAGTCGTGGCCAAAGGAGGTAAAGCCAATCAGCTCGTTATCTTCGATGATAAACCACTTTACTGGCAAGCTTGGGACGTGGAGGTCTTCCACTTGGAATCTCGCAAGGAGTTGCATCCAGGAAATACCAAGATTGTGCAGAGCGATGCCCATAGAGTCAGTGTCGTCACCGAGACTAAGATCAGCAAAGATAGCTGGGTAAAAACTCATATTAGTCTATCAGCTGCATTCAAAGGTCAACAGTCGTATGTTGAGATGGAATGCGAGGTTGAATGGAGAGAAAGTATGAAATTCCTAAAAGTCGAATTTCCCGTCGATATTCGAAATACCGAAGCATCTTACGAGACACAATTCGGTATCGTGAAAAGACCTACCCATTACAACACTACGTAAGTATGAAGTCCTTGTTGAGATAACATATAACTAATTAATTTAGCTGGGATATGGCTAAATTCGAAGTATGTTGTCACAAATTCGCAGATCTCTCGGAGAATGGATATGGTGTTTCAATTCTGAACGATAGCAAATATGGTTTTGCAACTTGTGGTAACGTGATGCGCTTGTCACTTCTTCGTGCCCCGAAAGCTCCAGATGCACATGCAGACATGGGTCGTCACCATATTCGCTGGGCTATTCTACCTCATCAAAGAGCTCTCAGCTCAACTACTGTTCGCACGGCTTTTAACTTCAACAACCCCTTGAAGGTTTGCTATGCTTCCGAAGATATTCAGGCCAGCGCATTTGAGAGCCCAATCAAACTTACGGGAGATCCATCGTTGATTCTAGATACCATTAAGCGAGGTGAAGACGACGAGGATGTAAGTCGTGGCGAATTCAGCAAGAGAAAGGGACAAAGTGTTATTTTGAGAATCTATGATAGTTTGGGTGGGACTAGTACGGGTACGATTGAAACTACGCTGGATGTGAAGAAGGTCTGGAAGACGAATGTTTTGGAGGATGATGGTGAGGAACTTGAGATTGAGGGAGGAAAATTCGATATTACTTTGAAGCCGTTTGAAGTTGCCACGTTTAGATTGCAGTTGTAGGTTTGGGTTTGGGTTTGGGTTTGGGTTTCATATAAATTTATGAGAGATGGGGTAGGTAGGGATGAGCCTATAAACATGAGAAAAATTGGCAATTATGCATTATGATAGTTTCTTTAAAGTACTCGAATATATCAATACCATAGCAAATCTCACAAGTTGCTATAGAAGAATTCATTCTATTCGTAATATTAGACTACCTTCATGATTCATATAACAAACCAAGAATTGAGAAGTGCCAAATGTAGTTGGTGGGTAGATCGGTCTTGATGTGATATGATGTGATGGCTGGCTAGCTGGTGCCAATCTCTGAGAAATTATTTTCTGGTTCTGGTTCTGGTTCTCGAACTCAGGGGGTGAGGGGTGGAGATTATGCTAGGTACAGGTATGGTATGGTATGGTATGGTATGGTGTGGTGTAGATGTATTCTGGGGGAAATATTGGGGAAATTTCTGTACGGTAATTTGGAAATGGGAAATTGGAATTTGGTATTTGGAAATTGGAAATTGGAATTTGGTGAAAGGAAAATGTGGCTGCTGTATTCGAGTAGTATTATTACGAGGAGAGTATACTCGGGTAAGTATGTATGAGTATAATTATAAGTATAAGTATAAGTATGAGTATGACAATGATAATGTTCATGGTTAGATGAAATGTATAATGCAGAATGTAAAGAAACAGTGTATACTCGAGTCGAGTAGCAAGTATGTAATACTCGAGTACAAGTAAAAAGAAAAGAATGAAGCTTTTATATTGTTATCTGTACTTTTTTAGGTGAAATTGCTGCAATGGATGGAGTAAATGGAAGGTTTGTGCGGTATAGATACCTAGTGAAGTGGAAGAAAGATAGTTGGATTGTTTTCGTGTTTTATTTCGTACTCTATTTGATTGTATTCATTCCATATATTCCATTCATCTTTTTCATTATCATAAGTTACTAGTATCGCTATCAATCATGCCACGTGAACCCATCACCAACGCCTTAACCCATAACCCACGGTAGGTGTTTCAACTCCCCAATATGTCGCTTCCCCTTTTTACTCATCAACACATACATGCTAGTCAATATTCTACGTCTTAACATCCTCGTCCTCCCCCAAATCATCCATATGTACCCTTGCCCACGGACTTCTCTTTCTCAAGCGTCTGCCATATCTAGCCAACACATACGGAATGGGCATTAGAAGAATCGCAGCGAATCCCAATACGCTCCCCGCCCACTGCACTCCAAGACCTTCAAACATCTGCGTGCCAAATAATGGAAAGGTACCCCCGATAATATTCCTCGCGAAGCAAACTCCTGCTAGCGCACTGGCGGCATACACTTTGTACGTATCTTCTATATACATAAACGTCATTTGAATAATCGTATAGAAAGACCAGCCATAGAATACCGATGCGATAATTGGTACGATCCAATGTACTGTTCCCGGCTGTGCAGACCACGCAAACCAGAAGAGAGAGATGGGAAATATGACTGCGCCCACTATACTGAGTTGGACTCTTGCCTCTGGCACATTCTTGATCGTTCCATCAGCCGCCGTGACCTTACGAAGATAGTATCTCTCTTGCCAGATATGCGTGATGGGGCCTAAAAATGCACCGAGAATAACACCTAGATTTGCACATCCGGTTTGTATAGTATTGAAGCCATAACCGTCCGAGAAAACGATGGTGAATGCACCATTGAATAAAAATGCGATGCCGAAGAGATATCCATTGTAGGCGGCGGTGAATAGGATGACAGGCTCGGTGAAGAGTAGATGAAATGGACGGGTAAGAGCGGTAGCGAAAACCTGGGTTACAGGTTGTGTGCGCATGTCGAGCGGGACGTCAAGATTTTGATTTCCTGTCTCTTTACGAAGACGAGCTGCGCGACGACGTAGGAGCACAGAGTGCCGGGTCTCTTTGAGGGAGACACATAGAAGGAGGAAAAATCCGCCACTGGCCCCGCACATACCCCAGAGGACCCCTTGAAGTCCGTGAAACTGGGCTATAAAGGAGAAAACAAAGACTCCACTTGCAGATCCTCCGGCTGAGGTTACAGTATAGATTGCCAAGGGCATACCCGTGTGCTCGTGATGGAACAAGTCGGCGATTGTCCCTCCAATGTTTGCTGCGAGTTGTTAGTAAACCGTGATGTGCTCGACAAGTTGGAGTGCTTACTGATTGATGCAGAAGCAAAGAATCCCGTGATGAACCTTAGGATTATGAATCCAGGAACATTGCCCACTAAAGCATTGCCGATCAAGAGTATGCCAGTAATGAAGAAGTTCGCCAGATAAACTGGAGTTCGTCCATAATACTCGCTGAGAGGGGCCAACAGCATGGGCCCGAATCCCAAACCAAGCACATAGATAACCAAAGGAAGCGTAGAAACTTCAGCAGAAGTGCCAAACCTTTCCTTGAATTCTGGAATCGCGGGTACATAACCTGAAGCTATCCTGTAAAGTAAACATCAGTATCTTGGTTGATTTCAATGGCGTCAGGGTGAATTACCATAGACAGTTGAAATTGGCGATTGTCAAACATAGAACAATTGTCCATTTTTTCAACGACGTCCAATTAAGAGGATTTTCCGGGTCGTTGGGGATGAATTCGACTAAATCCGCATCCTTTCGGTCGTTTTGTCGAGATTCATCGTGATGAGGTCTTTCCTCCACTTTCTCGACATCTGTAACGCTTGGAGAGGAAGCATAAATGTCACGAATTACTGGTTGTCTCATGGTTCTTTGTGGCTTTCCAATGAGGAAATATGCGAATGCGAGTTCAGATTATACCAAGCAGTTGCCAAGGTGTCAAAGGGCATTGGCATTTATAGGGAAAGACATGATGAGCTGTGGAATTTATTCCTAACCTATGAATGTATGGTTCCTGTGGTTCCGCGCACGCACTCTTGATGCAGGGAGGGGGGGTTTGTCAAATCCAGAAACAGGATACTTCCCCACAATGACGGATATCAATTTGCCGGAGGATAAGGAAAAACCCGCCATTTATGATCGTATATGATGATTGATCTGCCGTATATCGAAAGAGCTTAGGGCTACTGAACCCATGGCTACGGAACAATTATGCAAAACTACTGGGACAAAAAAAGTGGAAAATATGGGAAAAGGGTCAAAAGATGGGGGAACGGGGAACAGAGTTCCAATAAAGATGATTTACAATTTTTTATGTATACAAATAATTGATGGATGGGTGATGATACTACTTTGCAGTATTTCACAGTAGTAATATTGATAGACGGCCAAATAACTCCGCATTCCAAATCCGAGGTTTAAAATACTTTGTGACAGATTATCCTGAGAGTATAAGGAGTACGGAGTCTATCCTTTGCCCTTTAGACATATTGAAGAGAGTCGCGACTAGTAAAACCGATCTTGACCAACCAGAGTCAAAAGCTCAATAATACGATTGGTAGTGCGGCAATAGAATATTATACCTGTTAGACCACCTGATCGAACAAGGAATTCGTACGAATGAATTGAAATTTGATGTTCAAATTGGTAATTCTGAGTCCTCGAGCTTCTATCCTCAACGATAGATCCCGAGTATTGACAGAAGTTCAGCCTCTACATCAGCGAACAGGTACCGACCGGTAGGCCAATACTGGAGTTTCAATTCTGGTCCCAATTGAAACAACTTTGGTTGTAGATGATTCATTAAAGAGAAATGTGAAAAATGTTCACTTACAATGGCATATGTAATTTCTTTTCCTGGCGGATAGCTCGCTGAGTTCGGGTTTGGGTCATCCTATCAAGAAGCTGAATAAGGGCACACAACAACATGCATGCTGACTCCTGAACCCGAGACCCCACAAGAAGGAAAATTCTTGAAGTCGGGTACGGGGTATAGATAAAGCGAAACGTAGAACTCGGAAATGCATATTTGAGATGTTCGAATAGGGGAGGTAGATACAAGTAGGTAATTCCATTCCAAATATCAACCGAAGCAACTCCGAAATGGGGTATGCCCGCAATGCCCATAAATTGTCTTGGAGATATCGTGGGGATTACTCATACTCCACATTCTGAACAATTCCTAATCCCTACACCGAAAGATCAATCCCAAATATCAAATACGCTAGTCGTCGTATCGATAGTCGATGATTGATGGCCACGAGGAAAGATCGTATCCGTTCTTGTGCTGAAAAGTGTAATAGGCGAGAATGAGTCAATATAACTCTCTCGTTCGTCGACCACTGCGAGAACACCCTAAACACAATCATTAGCACTAGTACTTGCTTTAAGATCAGTTGAACTTCTCTCTCATACAATCGCACTAGGTACGTGTCAGTATTAATATCTACACCAACTGGTATCATGGCGACCTGCTGTGGTAAGAGTAGATCCCTCATTATGAACCGTGCAATATCCCCCATTGCATATTTTACATCGCAACTGAGTTTTTTGTATACACTCGTGACACTACATAACCCCGTTAGCGAAGAAGGTTACAGTCAATCAATGGGCAGAATGTCTCACATTGAGTCCGCAGAAAAGGCAGCTTTTTGAGACGCCGAACTATGAGTTTTCGTTAGTTGGTTTCCGTAGAAATATGAGAACGTCAAGGTTGCTTTGAACATTTAAATCTTCCGAGACAGACACCCGAAGCAACTCAAAGCAGTTGAGATGCTCAAAATATGTATCACCAAAAAAATTAATTCGTAACTGCATACGTCGCCACGGTGGAATTACTTCAACCCCACATCCCGTTGCACCGGACATCATCTCAGCTACAAGGCAATTCTCAAAACAAAGACTTATATGTACCTTGACGATTTCCGTACCAGGCTCCCTCGAAGAAGACATTGGCGAGTTACTGGTCCTACTGCTTTTTCCAGTCCCTTCATAACAGTCCTCGCACCACCATTTGTGACAATTCTCACAGTACCTATTGCGCAGACAATCCATGCAGCGAATGATCAGTTTCCTTCGAGATGTAGACCCGTCAAATAGTGTCTTTGCGGCCTTGATGGTGGAGACATGAATAGGAAGGGGTGTCAAAAGTGGTAAACTGACTATAGGTGATTGTCCGAACACTGAGGCACCTTTAGAAGTCCCACAGCCACTACACTCATTTAGAGAACGAGTCGCTACACGCGCGTCTAGGCGATTTTGCAAGCGTTTGTACCACGGGCCTGGACCCTCACGTGGTAAGCTTGCTGCATGACGAGGTCCTTTGCACGGAAGAGCATCAAAACTGATGATTCCTTCACAGTAGATCATGACATGTGCCCAGTCGTCATGAATGGGCTTTAGGAACATGTTCCCACTACCTGGATGCCAAACTTCACCCTCATGCAGCATACCCTCTTCTAACGCATTTTCGGATCTTCGATTCCGTTGCGCCCCAAGCTGCGCTCCTTGAGAGGACGTCACTCCATAGTTGGGAATTGTATCTATAGGCGCGATGCCAGCAGGATACTTATTCACATGCCTTCGAGATTTCACAACTGATGGAATATCCTTGTGACTAAAAAAATAGAGCCCTTGAAGTCGAGGCGTATTCGGGGGTCTTGAAGGGCGACACGAATATTTAAGAGCTCCCCTCAATTTTGCTTCGTTCAGGTTTTGTACTTCGCGAATTGACAGGAGGCGAACATTGTAGGAGTCGTTCAGAATAATGTCGCTCACCAGGTCGGAAGGGACAGAAAGACCATCCAGAATCAAAGTTTGGACATCAAGCAGTAGATTTCGATTGCGAAGGTACTTGAAGATACCTCTCAATGGGCCACCATAAAAGCTGTGAAGTTGTCAACATACAATCTCTTTTGAAATAACTGGGAATGGTGAAGCTGACTCGTCTTCTGTCACATTCTCAGCCAACTGAACATTTCTCCAGACCTTTCCACCGTTGTCAATTGATCCCACCTTGTACTTTGCATATTTGACATCGGAGAGCTTCAAGTAACGGAAAACATGTGGAGTCTCATGAACCAGTTCTTTGAAAGATTTTGAAATAGCCCCCAGAGCCAAGAGAGAAGAAACGGGGAGATAGGGGATAATCTGGTAAAGAATCAAAGGATTTGATAATAATTGTAAAAGAGAATATGGCAATTTGGTTGTAATCACTTGGGATTGACACTCCATTGAACCACCTATCGAATTCTGTTTGAGAGTAAGGTTTCTCTGTGTAGGATTTTGAAGAAACAATGTTACCTTCGAAAGGAAATAACTAGGTAGAGTATTGATGATGAAAGGGACAAATGCGAATGTTATTAATGAATGTAAAAATAAAAAGTTGGATGGATGAATGGGTTCTTGGAACTAAGTCAAATGATGATGATGATGAATGTTAGTGCACTATTGATAGCCACAGCCACAGCCAAAGCACAGTCACAGGCACAGCCACATGTCTTATCGATAAGAATTACCTTTTCGGCAAGAAGGGCTCAATAGAAGGATCCAGCATTATCTGACATATCATTCTACTGTGTTATCCGAAAAAGTAACTTAACCTTCTAGGTATTCACAAATCCAAAAACTATTTTATAATACAACACAATAAAAGAGAACAACATATTTCTTTCACAATATCGAGAATAAGCTACTCCAATTTGAAGTTGCAACAAATTTGCAATATCAGTTTTTGGCCCTGTCCACCACGGACAACATGGCAGCGACTCCAGATATTTCTTTAACATGGTCATCAGTCTATAAAGTTGCCCCGAAAGACAGCATCTCTCTACCAGGAGATAAGATACTGTTACCACAGTCTGCCCTGGAACAGCTATTAGCAGCATCTACTGTTACAGTCAATTTAGAAAGTCGCCCAAATAATGTCGCATTCGATCCATTCAATCCATATTCATTAGCAGCAGCCCGCGTAGAACAGTCACAATGGAGAGACACCCAACAGCAACTGCCCCATCCTCTCACATTTCGACTCGTGAATTCAAAGAATGGGAATGTAGTGTATGCAGGAATCCGAGAGTTCTCCGCAGATGAAGGAGAGGTTGTCCTAAGTCCATTTTTGCTTGAGGCATTGGGAATTACTGCGCCCGTACGAAGACCAACACCAAGTCCAAAGGCGGAGAGTGGGAGAGAATCACCGGATGCGCCAATAGATATTACAGACAGCCCCTCGATCGACCTTACGAACGACGAAACGATAGACCTTACAGATGAAATTGAAGAACTTGCTCAAATCACCGTACATGCGAAACAACTACCTAAAGGTACATATGTGAGATTGAGGCCGTTAGAAGCTGGATATAATCCCGAGGATTGGAAATCATTACTAGAAAGACATCTGCGGGAAAATTTTACAACTTTAACGACTGGAGAGATATTGACGGTTCGGGGATCAAAGTTGGAGGAATTCCGATTTCTGATTGACAAATTTGCGCCAGAAGGAGATGGGATTTGTGTTGTGGATACGGATTTAGAGGTCGATATCGAAGCTTTGAATGAGGAACAAGCTCGGGAAACCTTGAAGCAAATCATGGCCAAAGCACAAAAAGCTCCAGGAACGACCCAAGGAAGCTCGATTGGTGGGGATCTAGACATATGGAAAGCATCACAGGGACAGGTTGCAGAGGGAGATTATGTCGACTATACTTTGCCCTCATGGGATCGATCGCATGGCCTGGATATTGAGCTGTCGCTCGAAAATGATGGCGATGTAGAATTTTTCATTAGCCCTCAATCAGCCCATCAAAGAGCAAAGCCGCGAGAAGATGAGCATGTCCTCGGAGACTTCTCGAGCAATACAACCAAGAGAATGGTCATACAACCTTCAAATGTGGAATTAGATGGAGCTGATGCACTGCTAGTTTCTATATACTGTCGAGGATCTGGAGCTGAGCCTTCGCACGGACCTCGTAAGTATTCTCTCCGAGTAAAATCGCTAGAGAAAGGGGCAAGCAATGGATCTTCAAGTAATCCAATCTCGCTCGAAGAAGACACTGAAATGCATGGATCTGACGAAGAAAAATGCAAAAATTGTCATCAATGGGTACCAAAACGGACAATGATGCTTCATGAGAACTTCTGTCTTCGTAATAATATCTTATGCCCTCACTGTAACAACGTGTTTCAGAAGAAATCCCAAGAATGGCAGGATCATTGGCATTGTCCTTATGATTCTGCCCACGGAAGTTCACCAGAAAGCAAAACCAAACACGACTCTGTATTTCACGAATCTCGCCCATGTCCTAATTGTCCCTACGAAGCCACAAATCTCAGAGATCTTGCTACTCATCGTACGTCGGTATGTCCCGGTAAGATTATTCTCTGTCAATTCTGTCACCTCGAAGTCCCGCAAGAAGGCGATCCCTTTGACCCATCTCCCGAAAGTCTCATATCTGGACTTACAGCCCATGAGCTTGCGGACGGAGCTCGAACAACGGAATGTCATCTCTGCAGCAAGATTGTTCGACTTCGCGATATGTCTACCCATCTCAAGCACCATGATCTTGAGAAGAACAACCGATTCAAGCCAGCGATTTGTAGGAATATCAATTGTGGTAGAA
Organism: Sclerotinia borealis F-4128; assembly: GCA_000503235.1. Classification (NCBI taxonomy): domain Eukaryota; kingdom Fungi; phylum Ascomycota; class Leotiomycetes; order Helotiales; family Sclerotiniaceae; genus Sclerotinia; species Sclerotinia borealis. Next base: position 42,951 of record KI628556.1, read on the forward strand.
CTCTCGAAGGAGTTGGCAAGAACGGGGAAGTAGGAGCTGGCTCGAGAATGGGTCAAGGGCCCGGTAATGATTTGGGTCTTTGCAGTATTTGCTTCGGTCCACTATACGTCAGTATGCATGATCCGTTAGGGAAAGCCATGAAGCGTCGTGTGGAACGAAGATACCTGGGTCAGATGATTACGGGCTGTGGTAAAAAATGGTGTACAAATGTATATTGTAAGACGGGAAAAGCGAAAGAAGCGAAGGGGGCTCAAGTAGCATTGGCAACAAAGGATGCACTTCCACTCGTTCAACCACTGATGGCACAGATGGAAGATAAAACCGAACCTGTATATTTCTGTGTGGATGAGGGAAATCAGAAGAGGAGAAATTTGGCGGAAATGTTGGCCATGGAGGCAGAAGGTTGGGAACTGGAGTGGTGTATTGCGGCTTGTGAAGCTGAGGGTCCAAATCTAGATAAGGCTAGGACGTGGTTAAGTAATTGGGCTCCGAAAAAAGCATAGGCAGGTTGGGATTAGGCTGTGATAACGTGTTCATATGAGGAAGGAAGGAATTGGGGTAGTACTGATTTCATAGCAAGGGAGTTTAGGTGGATGGTGACGATATGATACCAATTTATAGACCACTTTCCTTGTATATACTCAGTACCTTGTAAACATATACTATTTTTTTTAAAAAAAACAATTCGGCCAACGAATCAAGGGTTAATCGGATCTCCAGAAAATTTAACATGGCATCGCGAATTCTCAAGCCATCTTCAATATTGACAAGAGATTTCATTTAAAAAATAAGTATTACGATAGCCGTATCCTATTCATTGCAAATCATGCAACATCCAGTATCCCAATATCTCCATATCCCAATCCCAATCCCAATCCCAATCCCATAACCCACCACCAAACACCGCACTACTGAAAGCTCTTCCTCAAAATCTGTGGCTTCCTGACCTTCAAATCCAGCAGCATCTGCCCAAACAATCCATTGGCCCAGCTAAACCACTGTCGACTCCATTGATGCTGATCAAACGAATTGATCGATTCATGAATTAACCCTAGGCCATCGGTACTACTGACGATTTCTTTCAACGTGCTGTATATCTCGCTGTCGGAGGAGGAGGTGAGGATGCGGATTATGCTGGCCATGGGCCAGGCGCGTCCGGGTCCGACGTGGGGGCCGCCGACGCTGGGGGGGAAGGGGGGGTTAGTGTGGGGGTTGGAGGGAGAAATGAGGGGGGAGGGGGGAGGGGGAGTTAATGGATGGGAAAATGGGAGGATATGATGGGGAGACTTACGCGTTGATGACGGGGCCACGCATGAAGTAGGGGTTGTCTTTTGAGAGGATGAATTTTCGTGTGTTTTGATATATCGTGTCGTTTGCGCTGAGATACCCTAGAAATGGTGCTGATAGGAGGGAGGGGATATTGGCGTCGTCCATACGGTTTGCTAGTCCATGTTAGAAAGGGTTTATTAAACGGAAAGTGCTATAAGGAGATTGCGCAAGTGAATGAGGGTGCTGAGTTATGATATGATATGATATGATATGAGAAAAAAGTATTACCTGAGCCGAATCCGTCAACCTCGTATGCATAAACCTTTCCATACGTAGGATCATTAACAATCCCATATTTGGTGATGGCAGCTCGGATACTACTAGCAAAGTTATGCATGTGATTTGAAAGATTCTGCTGCCCGTCAATCGCGGCCATGATCTTACTACACGATTCCAAGTATCGAGAGAACATCATATTGGCCGGGATAAAAAGTTGATAAATCGTGCTATTATGGTAAGTGTAAGTTTTGATGCGATTTTTGGAGATCATTTACTTACGCATCATCACTTGGTCTGAATGCGGATCGCACCAGGCCAGTACCCTCTTGTACAGGATTTCCAGCTCCAGAATTGCTTAGAGTTTCCGTTGAACTGGTGGTTTGTCTTTGCCACGTGTATGGGCTCGTATTAACGCTGCCGTTTGCAGCATAAGTCCCGATCAAGAGAGCTTCGGTTGTAGAGATTATAGTCTCAATAGCTTTGACCCAGTTGAACTTCTGGAAGACCGAAATATCCCCCGTAGCTTCATAGTAGTCGGTCGAGATCTCCAAAAATGCCGCCAAAGAGTCCAGTTCATACTTGCACTCGAAGACAATGCTGGTGGATTCTGGAGGGGAAAAGTTATCTGGGTTTGCCTGGTTTTGTTGAGGGGTAATTCCACTTTCGGTTGGGGCTTGAAAAGAGTTGCAGTATGGTGCTTCAATGATGTATCGAGCTTGAAGGTTGATGACACCTCGGTAGAGACTGGCAAGAGAATCGTGAGATGAATCATTGGTCAACAATGTCCGATAACTTTGCATCTGGTTTGCAGAGTCTCGTAGCCACATGGCATCGATATCTCCCGTAATCAAGAATGTCAATTCCTCTTCCGAATTATCCGCAGCATAGCCTCTCCACTTGACAGCCGTATCCAAAGAATTTGGGAACGAATTTGAGAATATGCGGTAGAGATCAGGGTCTGCGATTATGTGGTTCATATCGTTGATGGTTTGCTCAACAATCGAGGAGTTGAAGGTCCGACATGCGGGCTCCGGACGCATCCATGAAAGAGCATATCTTCCACTGCTGAGAGGCGGATGTTGTGATGTTGAATACTGAGAGTAATCTGGACATTGTGCCTGAACAACAGACAGAAAGAAGGCAGCCGCAACGGCGAAGTTGTTAGAGACCTTCATGATAGTTTGGGATACTTTAGCACCTCTAATATTCCGATGGTCTAGGCTTGGGAGGTTTTGATAGGGAATCGATGTGCTTCTTACCCACATTTGGTGCATGCGGACCTTGGTAGAATCAACCTTTTAAAAAGATCTTGATGTATTTACATGTAAGTCTGGGCTATCGTCGGTTAATTAGGTACGAGTCGGTAACAGTTGTTTACCCCGCGATCCCCTCTTTATTCACTGCACAAGCATGCACGCTCACTGAATATTCACTGAACGTTCACTGGCGCGTGAGGTCAACATGCTTGTGTCGAGCGAAATATATGGCTGAAAAGAGGAAGATGAAAAGTATACAAGGTTGCAATTCGTTGATTTATCAACATGCATCCCAGATTCCCAGACCAAACCATGCAGGCCAGAGGTCATTCATTATAAAGCGGATAATGGCATTTAGTAGATCTGCGAGTTTGCGGGGTTGTGCATCCTTGGCACAATTCGCGGTACATCTGCCCGAGCCGAGACAAATTTTAATTTACTAGAGACTCCTGGTTGACTGTTGTTTTCGTTCAGTTCCTACTTGTACACCTTGTACACAACCAAATGACCATGTTTTCGTTGGAGGCATTGTCTAGGTGTCTCTTACAAGGAGAATAAAAACACGTTTACTCTATACTCGAAAAGTTTCGCAGAACGAGTAATGCCATTGAAATAAGCTTCTAATAATAAACAGCTGTGAGTTATCAATAAAAATACTTACTATAAGAGAGAGTTGAACAAAGGATAGCTAGATTTTAATAAAGTATAATTTATCTTATAATATTTTCTTTTTCTAATTTCTAATTCTAATTTAGAGATTTCATTATTATTCTTTTTGCTTCTCTATAGTTGAATGATTATATTATAATTTAATAGAGTAAAAAAAGTATATTGATTATTATTACTAGAATCATTGTATATATATATATATTGGGAAACGATAAGTTTCGGATACAAACTTATACTACTTTGCGCAAAATGATAGTTTGCAAATGATTCTTGAAGTGCTGTATTTGAGAAGAAACCCTTCAAATTAACAAACAGGATGAGTACACGATCAGGGTTTCGGCTATAGACATATACATACTTGCAACAAACAGGTTGTGAGTCACTATATGCCTGTTTCCGTTAGTAGGTTATCCAGCGAGATACTGCCACAGAGAGTGGAAAGGGTATGAAGACAATTATTGAAAATAAAACTTGACATAAAACGCTTTTCCTATTTCTTTTCTTTCCTTTTCTTTACTTTACAGGGAAAATTTATATAAAGCTTTAAATTTAATCAATAAAATTTTCAGAAAGAGGTATTTCCCTAGGGTGTAAGACACACTAGCTCCTCAAAAATGATAATACCTTGTCAGCTATACCACTGGAGAAAAGCAATACATCAGCACGGTTAACGACACTGTCAGATATTCTTATTATGGCTATGCAAACAGAAGAAAACGCTGTTCCAAGTATTCCGTTTGTATACCACTTGCAGGAGATAAGGGAGGGAATGCATATATATACACAACGATTGCCTTCCAATGTTGCTTTGGCTCAGTACACATCTGTATTTAGATCTCTAGATCCTTATAATCCTCTTGCTTCCTTGCTTCCTTGCGAACAACTCTTCAATTCTAAGATTTATCTCCCAGCGTTGTAATTTCTTGCCAATTTGCCTTTATCACAGCCAAAAATGCAGCAACCAAACGTCTTCCAAGATGAACTTGTCGAATCACAAAAACCTCTTGAACCCAATATTTCTTCCTCTCTAGAGAATCTGCAGACTGAAGAGCAACGACGAGTTCTTGACACTGTCGCCAAAATTCGAAAATGTGGACTTGATAGTATCTTATCGCTTCCACAGCTTGTCGTTTGTGGAGATCAGTCCGCGGGCAAAAGTTCTGTTCTAGAAGCCCTCACCGAGATTCCTTTCCCTAGGAACGATAATCTTTGCACACGATTTGCTACAGAGATTATTTTGCGACATGGCCAGATCAACTCTATCACCATTAAAGTAATCCCTGATTCCTCACGACCTCATGCAGAACAAGCGGCTATCAAAGCCTTTCATGAATCCATCACTGATTTTGGAGAGTTACCGGAGATCATGGACTTGGCAATGAAAGCAATGGGCATATCCAGTAACGACATACCAGATTCTCAATCCAGAGCTTTTTCCAAAGATGTTTTGAGTATCGAAGTTGAAGGTCCTTCTCAGCCTCAACTCACATTGGTTGACATTCCTGGCCTCATCCAAACTTCAACAAAGGGTGTATCGGACCGTGATGTTGACCTTGTAACTGAAATCACAACTGGTTACATATCTCAGCCTCGAACCATATGTCTGGCAGTAGTCTCTGCGACGAACGATGCCGCCAACCAACCCATTCTTCGAAGAGTCCGAGAGGTAGATCCAAAGGGAGATCGAACTCTCGGTATCATCACTAAGCCAGATCGACTTCCAGCTGGATCAGGTTCGGAGAGGAAATTTTTGGAACTAGCTAGCAACGAAGATGTGTTCTTTAAGCTTGGCTGGCATGTATTGAAGAATCGCAGCTTCGAAGAAGGTACCAGCTCACTGGTGGAACGAAATGCATCCGAGGCGACATATTTCCGCACATCAAATTTCAAATCGCTGCCCAAGGACCATCTTGGAATCGACACTTTGAGAAATCGTCTGAGCTTGCTGCTCTTCGAGCATGTGAAAGAAGAGTTGCCTCAGCTACGTCAAGATCTCGACTGGGCACTTCTTGACACCCGGTGTCAGCTTGAATTACTTGGCAACCGCCGATCTGCAGCTGCAGAATGCAAAGTATACCTTACTCAACTCAGTATGGTTTATCACGAGACTTGCAAGGCAGCTATCAAGGGGCATTATGAGGATGCCTATTTTCATAAAGATGCCGACAAGCCATTCTCCCTTGATTCTCCAGCGACAATCGCACGACTTCGGGCGGTAGTGCAGTACATGAACACCGAATTTTGCAGCACCGTCCGAAAGAATGGACATAAGTATCAGATTGGTATGTCTGACACTAGTGATACTGACGAGGATACAACATCCGACAAACCAATAGAGAATACCTCAACCTCAACGAAGGAACCTATCTTAATGAGCAAGGCTAAGGCAAAACAATGGATTCGTCAAATCATGGTCAAAAATCGTGGACAAGAACTTCAGGGTAATTTTAACCCTCTAATCATCGGAGAGCTTTTCCGAGAACAATCCTCGAACTGGGAACCCCTTGCAAAAGATCACATCGAAGATGTTGCAAGAGTCTGTGAGAGTTTTCTGGATCACCTGTTGACAGAGAAATGTCCAAAGGATGTCAAAGCTAGGATCTGGTCATTTCGGGTTTTGGATGCTCTGAAGGCTCGACGCAAGGCAGCCTATCGAGAGCTGGAATTGATTATGGAGGATACAAGAGGCTTCCCAATCAATTATAACCACTATTACACGGATACAATCCACAAACGCCGTCAGGAGCGCCAGAAGGCATTCCTCGCAGATTCGTTGGAATCCGCCGAATGTGATACAGATACTTCTGCATCAATCTATATTGACAAAGTAGCCACAAAGTTTTTCACCCACATCGATCCTGATATGGATAACTTCAGTTCCGAAGAAGCCCTTGAATGTCTTTTCGCTATTTACAAGGTTAGTCACAACCTTACTCCTTCTTCTTCTTCTTCTTCTTCTTGCTAATCAGTTTCTCGCATTCAGGTATCTCAGAAGACCTTCATTGCGATCATCACAACTCAGGTTATAGAACGACACATTATTCGGAATCTTGAGAATATCTTTTCCCCAGTGGTAGTGAATAGCCTTTCCGATGGAGAAGTGGAGGCTATCGCTTCAGAGCCTACTTCGACGAGGACACAGCGAGAGTTTCTGGAAGATCGCATTTCCAAGTTAGAAGATGGTTATGAAATTTTCAGAGGGGTGATGAGTAGCGCGACTCGTTAGATTGGACCATTTTTGGATTTTAGTATTACTGAAGGGCTTGTAATTGTGAATGGATTGAAAAGCCAAGACAGGATGTTTTATTGTGTGGTTGTTTATTTTTGAAGAGAAAATTGAATTATTCCGAAACCCTTCTTCCCGGTATCCTTCTCTCACATGTGCTGGCTCGAACCCAAAGAAATATCCTCCCTCCACTTCCAACTTGTCTCACGAAATAATTACTATTTATATTACTACTTTCACTGATAAGGTTATTTATTGGCGACCTATCGGATTATGTAGTTAATTATCCAACAATACGAGTGAGTATAATTGTAGAAGAAGTGAACTTTGCCTTATTCCCATCTCTAGGGTTAATCAAGTACTGTATTCCACCATCTACCGGTATATCAAAACCCAAACCCAACCATCCCACTGGCATCCCAACTCCAGCCCAAAAAAATCAAAGCAAGTTCACTCGATCATAGATTCAAGTAATTGTGAAAGGTAGAAATACCGGTATGAGTATTATTCAATATGACCTTGATACTCGAGTAATCTTACATGTATAACCTCTCAAGCGTGAGCCATTCACCTAAGGTCAATATTAGACGTACCTATACTCGTAGATGTAGAAAATTATTTGTATGAAATGAAACGGCCAGATACTCAGGATGATTGATATACATTTTCGAACTGGTAAGGGAATATCAAAGTGAAATAATTGTACTGGTCTCGTAAGCAGTAACAAGCAACTGCGGCCATACGAATTTAGTAAGTTTTGCCAACAACCTATATTCAACCTGGAAATATGGATAAGATGTTGCATACAGAATCCAGTTTGGTGACAGCTGAGTCGCTTGCGGATACAAACACCAGCATCAATTACTTTTGGCAAAAGACAATTCATTGAAAGCAGAGTTAAAGTCTATCTGTAATACAGCGAAAACGAAATCCCATTTGTGTTTATTTTCCCTTGCCTTTTTTTCTACCACTCCCACTACCACTAACAGGTCTCCTAGGAACAACCCGCTCTCGTTCCGGCTCTCGTTGTTCTAGGAAAACTTGCACACCATTTTCTAGCTCATCGCTCGAATCTGATTCCTCGCTGCTATCTGGAATTGTTATGACGTCAATCTCGCCCCGAGTAGAATTGCGATGTCTGAGAGATGAATCGGAAGGGGCTCTATCTGTGGCAGGATAGCCTTGTGGTGGACTGCGTCGCACAGAGGTATAAGAGATTTCGGCGGGACCGGAATGATTACGACGACCTGGAGATGGGTGCATATACTGCTGCGGAATGGGTGCGAGCTGATCAGCGGAAACCTGGTAATCAAAGGGATCAGCGACATGGTATTGAGAAGAAAGAGAAGTCCGCTTGTTATTGGTAGGATTCCAGCTTTCCTCTTCTGGCAAAGAACGACGAGGATTGTTGTTATGAGAAGAAGTTGGCCGCATGCCGTCAGAGAAATGTCGACTCGTACCTGGGGGTGTATGGCCATCGTGACGTGCTGATGAATGAGAACGAGATGTTTCTCTATCCGAAGGATGATAACCACCAATTGGAGTATATGAAGATCCATTTGGTCCATCAACAATGATTCCAGGTCCGGCCGTAGTACTGTGTGAAGAACTACCGGACTTTCTTTTCGACTTTCTTTTCTTTGGTTCACTAGATGGCTTAGGGTCTATAAGAGAAGCAATATCAACAGTCTTTCGATCGCTTCGCCGTTTCTTTTCCGCTCCAATTCCAGTTGGTCCGGTTCCCTTCTTGGCAGCTTTCGCGGCGGCAGCAGCTTGCATACGTATCCGTCGGCGTTCCAGGGCGTCAAGCTCTTCTTGGGTGAGCTTCACATCTTGTCTTCCTTTATCTTGAGCACGTCGAATTTGAGCTAGAGCACCTTGTACTATTGCTTCCTCGTTGCCCCCTCGCAAAGCCAATTGTTTGTCATCGCCCTCATAGTAATCCGAATATTCAGAATCAGATTCGGAAGATCTCTCAGCCTCGTCATAAGAATAACCCCTCCTAGGCCTCGTGTTTGAAGAAATATCTATACCCGTAAAATGAAGCGGGTCGCTTGCAAATCGTTTCTCGCCCAAATGTAACCCAACGCCTTGTGTATCTGTGTCACCCTCGCTATCAAGCTCCTCGACACGCGACTGCTGCCAATGTCCCTGACCCTGCTCCTGCTGTCTCCTCCTCCTGCTCCCCTTCGCACCTGATGGTCTTCCCCATTGGGGCATAGATTTGGGAGATCGCGGCCGACCGTCTAGACCGCCTCCCCGGAAAAAGCCTCATCGATTGGTTTGTCCATGAATGAGGCATGTCCTAAGATGCTAACTCCGCTTGCTCCAATGAGCCAGAGGAGTGTTGTGAATGGTGACGCAATGATTCCAAGAGGAACTGCGACGATTAAGAGACCAGTGTAAAGTTGCGAGGATGTAGCTTGGAATCCAGCAATGCTTAAGTCTTGACCCTCGAGCTTTCCGATCGCCCACATACCTCCCACGGCGAGGATGATGTCGAATAGAAGTAGAAGATTGGTGAGCAAGCTGTAGATACTAAGCATGATGAATAATGCAAAGTAATTGCTGGCGAAGTGACCAATATTAAAGTTAACTCTGGATTGAATTTCACCAAAGTTTGCCGGCTTGGAAAGGCGCTTGAAGTCGAAGAATTCATTTACAGGCTTAAGATTGGCGAATCTGGTAGATAGAGATTGTGCCCGCACACCGGAGAATCTGTCAGACAGATTGAACCTAGACGTGATAAGATCGAAGGGGATATTGATTCGCGACATTATGTCTGTTGCTGAGGAGGATACAAATGTATGAAATGAGCTTAATGAAAGTCAAGGAGTCCTTCGCAAGTCGCTGAAGAATTATTTCAGATTCTTGTATTTCCGTTGGTATTGGAGGAATAAGGAGAGGTAGAGGTAGGAAGTTCGAGAATATGGAAAATGTATCTTTCCCCCTTAGTCTAACCTTTGTCTTGAGATCTGTCAATATATAAAAAAAAGTTCTGGTCAGCATTCGTCATCACAATAGGCAGGATACCATAATTCCAAGTGAGAAAGGATGAGAGAATATTGATTGGAGATATTAGAAAAACTTACGACTGAGTTGCGTATGAGTGAATGTTGATTCAATCGATGAATCTTCTCATGTATGAGTACAGTAAGTACTGTAGTAAGTTATAGGAGCTCTTGTGATAAATTTATCCCTTGAGCAAACAAACGAACGATTGGCCCCTTATAACCCGAAACCCCAGCAAGAGCTGTCGAGGGAATAATTCAATAAAAAGGAAGTCCGGGCGTTCAGCCAGGGGTTATAATGGATTCTGAAACACATGCAGCTTCGAGAAGTTATATCGAAGTTCCTATAACTTCTCATAAAGATTCTTCTTTGGAGAAGAGGAAGAAGAATAAAATGGGAAGAGGAAATGGGATGGATGAAGCGTGAGTAGTACAGAAATTTATATGGGTGCGGTGAAGGTTTGGGTAAATCGGCAGGTCTGGTTGTATTGGGGCACCGTGCTAGGACTTGGAAGCCGACTTTCTCTAGAGGAGAGTCCTGGATAGAGTTCATATTAGAGTCCATACCTAGAGTTCCATAGGGCGTGTACTTGCATAATAATGCATTGAGCTACTCACCCGTTCCTGTTCATCATTGGAAACAGCATAGCAAAGCATACATAATAAATACCTAGGTATTATATGAACATCATCCATCTCCAACCGACCTATCAAAATATACAAACTTGATGATTAAGCAATAGAAATGGCACTCCAGGAACAAGCAACCCTTAGACCAAATAACCAAATAACCAAATAATATATAGAATCAATTGTTTGGATATGAATGTTATAATGTTGGACCTATCAAAGAATCCAATCATCTTATGTAACTAGGTACTCCAATTCTAAGAATTTTAAGCGGTTCATTAACCTACCGGTATTCTTATTACCGAATATCAATAAAACCCTCGCTGTCATCTTACAATCCCATCCCAGCAGAAAGTTCCTATAAATCCAAGAAAAGTAAGAGAGAGAGAGAGAAAGTGTTCATAAAAAGAAGTAACACATCACCGGGGTGCTCCTTCTATTTAATACTCCTTTAACTTCTTCTTCTTCATTCCGGCACAATGAAGGGATTCTTCTATACCCTCGCCACATTGGCCTGCCTTTTGATCCTCGTTGCAGCATGGAGCAAAGAAGGTGAGTTGGCTTATATAGCTTCTTTAATATTCTATACTTCACTCTTGTTCATCTTGAAATGTGCCAAGTACCTAGCTCATAGTCAATTACAGATCAGGAAATCTTTCGTCTGCAGAACGAAGTCGCTACCCATGAGGGCACCGAAGTTACATTTTACGATCTTTTCGACATTAAATCATCTGCCAATCAAGAGGAAATAAGAGCTGCCTACAAAAAGAAATCTCGTACCCTACATCCGGACAAAGTCAAAGCTCAATTCATCGCCGATAAATCTACAGGAAACAACGAAAAGTCCAAGTCAGGAAAGGACAAGAAGCCGGATGTCAATGTTTCGAAGGGCCCTTCGCAGGCAGCTATCAAGGCACATCATCAAGCTGCTAGCGATCGATTCACACGGCTGGGTTTGATAAACAAAATTCTCTTGGGGGAGGGTCGCGCACGTTACGATCATTTCTTGAAGAATGGATTCCCAAAGTGGAAGGGCACTGGATATTACTATGCCCGATTCCGTCCCGGTTTTGGATCTGTGCTCGTGGGCCTCTTCGTTTTCATTGGAGGTGGTGGGCATTATCTCGCCCTCTATTTGAGCTGGAGAAGACAGCGCGAGTTCGTGGAAAGATATATTACATTCGCAAGAAATTCTGCATGGGGTGGAAATTCCAACCTTAATGTGCCTGGCCTTGATGGAACCTCTACACCTGGAACAGACACCGATGCAGATGCCGATCCTACGGACAAGCCAATGAACCGAAAACAGAGACGCATGCAGGAGAAGGATACCAAGAAAGACAAAACTGAAAAGAAGGTCAAGAAGGTCAAGGCTTCTGCACCTGGAACTCCAAAATCTGTTATTGGACCAAAGAAGAGAGTCGTTGCCGCAAATGGCAAAGTGCTCATTGTTGATTCTGCCAGTAACGTATACTTGGAGCAAGCTGATGAGGATGGTAAAATGAAAGAATTCTTGCTCGATGTAAGTTGATCCTTGAACATTTTGCAAAAGCCTTGCTGATAACATTTAGCTCGACGGGTTTCCTGCTCCTGCTATGAGAGACACCGCACTTTTCCGCCTGCCAATCTTCGCTTTCAACAAAACTTTCGGTCGATTTTTGAATAAAACTCCAGACGAAGAAGAATATGAGGAGGTAGAAGATTCCAGCAGCTCCGGTGCTGATGATTTCGAAGTTCTTGAGAAAGTCAAGACCACTGCAACTAACGGCAATGGAAAAGGAACAAGAAGGAACAAGAAAAATGGTAGATGAACGTTGGGATGTTTGGAGTAGCTATTGTAACAAAATACTTGTATCTTAGAAAAAAGTTTGATTATATTTAAATCTAAGAGGAATATAGCTCCGCAGCCATGAAGTCATTGGCAGAATGTGAAAGTTCCACTACATAACTATTGGGCGATAGTTTCGATATGTTCAAAGCCGGTGACTTAATGAATACACATGATCCCTAGGATATGATCGCTTGTATATTGATATTTTGACACTCACGACCACTACAGCAAGAAAGACCCCAAATAAGTTAGTATATACCTGGCTATTGGCGCAAAGACGGAAGGTTGACAGCCTAGTCTGATCTCTTACACTCCAAGAAGTTCCTACGAGCTCTGTTACATTTCGTTATTCCGCCCAACCCATTTCAAGACCTCGAGTCATATAGTATCTTCTCATCCCGATCTACCCGCAGACATTGATCATGTCTGAACTATTACCTAGTGCCCTCGATCTTAGAGAAATATACTCGGCGTTTCCGAGGCTATTATTAAGTACTGTATTATTATGATTTTGCTTGTGCTGTATTATACGTCAAAGAGTGTCATGATTTTTATTCATGTTTAAAGTTCTTTCGCTAGATCTAATAAGCCAAAGGAAGTGGAAGTTTGAGTATCAAACAAGCAGCTTCTGCGGCTCTAGTGAATTCCGATCTAGAATCTTCTCGATGTCTTCCAGATCCATGCTTAGTTTAAAATTTTCTTCTTCCCTTGGTCTTCTTTTATTGACATGTATAAATTCACTATGAAGGGCTGGGCTTTGGATGGGAATAATGTGAAATTTTTCTTTTATTGACAATTAAGCAAGTTCGAAAGGGGTGGTCAATAAGATCCCAATAAGGTACTCAATAGACTACTCTTTCTTGTCATTTCAGTCGTTAAGAGAGTCACGAGGTATTCACCCCTTTATTATATCTTCATGAAATCTCTAATGGGGCTCTTTGAAAATCTGAACAGGTTCTTTGCTAGTGCGGAAGGAAATTCCTTTTGAGTCTAGAAGAAACGTCTGTAAAGCAAGTGGACCTAGGGAAAACTAGTTCAGGTTTGATCAGTGAGGCATGGGTTTTTTACAGATGAGATGAGATGTGATGGAGTTTATGGTTCAATGGGCCGTAGAATTGGAATGTGAGTCTCGGTAGGCTTTCTAAGCACCATCACATCCACAATTTGCAATCAAACTGGGGATAACTTCCTATTAAACTGTACAGACCGATGAGTACTAAGCCAAAATTCTTCCCACCTTGTCGAGCCCACCATGTAGATAAGAAGTAGCCTAGCTTTAAGAGACTAATTGTTTCCAAAATCTTTGTCGTCTCGGTACCTTTTTTTCGCTTCATGGTTTATTGTGACCCTCAATAGGAAATTTTCCTGCTAAAATCTCAATAGAAGGATTTTTCATCAAAGATTCACTGGACCACAAGCTACGGAGTTCCCGGAATCTCTTCTTGTTAATACTGAACAACGCAAAATTCAAATGTCTATAAATCACGTCAACTTCGATGCTTTTGACACGATCTCTTCTCTTCTCTCCTTACCCATATTCAATCTTTCAGATTTTAACACTTACACTCACTATCAAACTTTTACTTTCGAAACTACATTAACTATGAAGTTCACAAACGCAATCGCTCTCGCCATCTTGGCTGCTATTGCCACCGCGGCCGCTGTTCCTGAGGCTCAACCATGGTGCGGAAGGTAAGATATTCATTCCTTTTCCCTGTCTTCGATCTATTTCATACAAGAACATCCAATGCTAACATATACTTTCTAGACCTGGTCAAGCATGCAAGCGTGAAGCCGTCGCTGGTCCCGTCGCCGAGCCATGGTGCGGACGCCCTGGTCAACCATGCAAGCGTACCCCACTCGCTGAAGCTGAAGCTGAAGCTTGGTGCGGACGCCCCGGACAACCATGCCGCAAGAACAAGCGCGCAGCTGAGGCACTTGCTGAGGCATTCGCCGAGCCAGCCGCTGAGGCTGATGTTGATGAGGCTGTCATCAAGAGATGCAACATGGTCGGTGGTGCTTGCTTCGAGGCCAAGAGACTCGCTAGAGATCTCGCCGAGGCTACTGCCGAGACCGTTGAGGATTCCACTGCTTTCCTTGAGAGCCTCAACATCGAGACCCGTGAGAGTAAGTTCTGATTTCTTCCCCTCCTCTACTTCCTAATTCTTGGCTTTGAATATATGCTAACATATCTCTCTAGTTTCCGAAGTCGTTGCACGCGAAGCTGAGGCATGGTGCGGACGCCCCGGACAACCATGCAAGCGTGATGCTCAACCCGAGGCTGAGGCCTGGTGCGGACGTCCCGGACAACCCTGCAAGCGTAACGCTGAGCCATGGTGCGGACGCCCTGGACAACCATGTAAGGAGAAGCGTGAGGCTGATGCCGAAGCTGAGGCCTGGTGTGGACGTCCTGGACAACCTTGCCGTGCTGTTCGTCGTGCGGCCGAGGCTGTCGCTGAGGCCCTTGCCGAGGCCACCGCTGAGGCTTGGTGTGGACGCCCTGGACAACCTTGCAAGAGAGAGGCTATTGCTGAGGCCGAGGCCAATGCTGAGGCTTGGTGCGGACGCCCAGGTCAACCTTGCCGCAAGGCTAAGAGAGATGCTTACGCTTTGGCTTACGCTGCTGATGTTGCGCTTGCGCAATTGTAAGTGGCTTGCCTATGCCATTGCCGACAATGTCGCGTCAAAACTAGATGTATCGCTGCTCACGGATATCCGTCTCGTTACATTTTAGTCGACATCACTCCAGCGACACATCTGTACAATTTTTAGACTTCGACCTGTTACATCATACACCGACAGTGTGGACTGGCTTGATTGCTTGATATATCTATCTTTCGCTGCGTATACACATACTTTATCGTGGGATATTTATTCGGGCATGGAACTGGAACTGGTGCTCGCAGTGTGCGATTGGAATTTTTTATGGGGATGGCATTGTTTAGATAAGGTCGTGTGTGAACCGCGTTAGAGGTTCGTGCTGTGGCTTCGAAAAATGCCATTTTTTATCTTCCCCGATGATATTGAGGATTGTGGATTCAATCGCTTTATGTGACGTGATTTGACGTAGTGATTTTGTGGTGATTTTGATTGTGATTGTGGTCATGTCAAAACTCAGTGATGGTTGTAACTTGTGGGTGATGTGGAAGTTGCATCTTCGTGTCAAGACTCAAGATATCACTGTGATGATTTGGATATCAATTATGATGCATACACCGGGTACTTTATCTATCATTCATTACCGGCTGGCTATCTGCATTGCTTTCTTTGCCTTGGGAGACATTAATCTGCCTTGTCCTATCATATTTCACTTAGGAGTGAGTATCTCTTTCCTACAGTACCCATATTGATCTGAAAGTCCGAATTTCTATACTCTATTGTTGTAGACATGCAGTCATGTAGTCTCTCTCGGTGATACTGACACACTGTTGAGTGATCTATTCCTTGTGGTGCGAGAGTATAATATAAATATCTTCCTTCTTCTTGGAATCTATTCACAGTACTCGAGTACATATTTGGAGAGAAAAAATGTATGAAAGAAGGACTTATGAAGAGCTTGTGTTGGAGAATTTGTGGTAGACTAAGCGATGATCTGGTTGTGGATATTAGGAGTAATGACCAATCGGTACAGTACTTGTTTAAGAGACAGGTAGGTAACTTGAGACTATGTATGGCTCACCTAACTGTCATTTTTACATTTCGGAGAACATAATAACAATTGAGCTTTCATCCAGATCTAGAAGATTGCACCTCCTCAGTTCAGCCTTGCGATTACATGTACTGTAGTATAATGACGAAAGCTTGGAACCGGTGTGGGAGGAATTGGAACACTTTACAGAAATAGAAGCCATGAAATACGGTGGAGATTCTTTAGAGAGTTACATGTTACGATTTGACCACTCACCTCACGCTCACAATGTCAACGTCGTACGAATGCTTTTGAAGTTTTGATATCGTGCATACATTTTGTTCTCCAGCAAGTGTATGCACCATTTAGCTCATGTATTTTGACACAGAATCGGAATTTAACATTGATTAGGAGAGGATATCCAAAAAGCTTGTAATGCGATTGAATATCTCACAACTCGCAGGATTCAATCAATACATTGCTTTGATGAGTCGCGGCGTACAAGCAAAGTAGTCGGAGGAGACAGAAAGGGCTTGACGAATGCATTATCATTGAGGCTATCAAGCTTTCTGTCTGTGATATACAGTATCATACTGGCAAATATCACAACCAATATCTGAAAGAAAGTTGAATAATTGTAAGGCAAGGAAGGAGCAATCCTCGTCAAGCCCCTAGGATTCGAGAATCTGCGGAAGATTTCCACTACGACGATACTTTTCATCTTGCCATGTATTTCATTACGGTCAGAAGATTCAAGAGACAAAGAGAGAGAATCTCACATTCAAGGCTGGGTCTCCATAGATTGTATATTCGTTCCTTGACATATCTCATGGTAAGAATCTTCAAAAAGTCCCGAGTCAATACATAGATTACATGGAAAAGCAGAACAACTGCACGTATGCGCATGGGAAGGATAGAAGATCCAATTATGGAACGGGGAACCATACGGGTCAAATGTTGGAATTAGAATAGCGTTGATCAAAACGCTTGTAGTAGAAGCGTGGAGAAGCTTAGAATATGTATTGTTCAATGTTGCTGTCTTCAGAAGCTTTAACCCATTCTCTTGATTCATGACTTCGAATCACAACACTGGCAAATGATTTCAGAATACGTTTGATCAAATTTGACTGGAACCTGAATGTTATGAAGGCAGCATAGTTTGAAACACTGGAAAATATGTAAAAAATGCATGTAGTTGATTGCCCTTCATATATTTGTGGCAGAACACGTGTTGTGATCGAAGAGTATTGTACAAAATATACACAGGTTATGAACTTGTCTTCGCCCTCGCCCATCCTCTGGTTAACCCTTGAGCCACCAATTCTTTCTTAATAACCTTCAACCTTCCAAGGTTTCGTTCCTTGTCGATTGGTGTAATACGCTGTCCGAATACGCTGACGTTTGGTAATGACAGTAACTCATCTTTCTGTTCTAAAGCTTCCTTCAGAGTTGGAGGTTTGGGTGGGGTGATGAGATGTTGCAAAAGCTTCTCTACCGTACTTGAGGAGTTGATGGCGTTGTCAGGTATTCTTATACCTGTTAATTGGATTGTGCGTTTCACGACCTATAAAGTAATCAGTAAACCCCCTATAAAATAATCATATATTGGAACCTACAGCAAATTTAATCGCTGGGTTGGCAAGAGAAACCTGGAGCCACGAATTTCCCCAGGATGCGACGGGTGCTTTAACATTGGCCTTCAACGGGTCCACGGTTGACCGATCCGCTGCAACATCTTCCTCTGATTCGGTAGGATTCCCTTTCTCCAACGTCTCATCAAGCTTTGGTGTAGGCTCTGGATGCAAAGGATCTATTGGTGACCTATCGGCAGCTACATCTTCTTCAGACTCGGTAGGCGTACTCTTTTCTGCAGTCTCGTCAATCGAAGAGTTTGCAGCGAGGAGAGCTTTACGGTTTTGTTTGGGTTTTTGGGGGGGTGCCAACGATTGAATTAACTGTATCAGGGACCAATCTTTGGAGAACTTTAGAACGGTACCCGAGGCCGCGCGTTCGATTTGTACATTTCCAGTTAAATCAGGACCCGGCTCAGTCTGGGATACCTCCGACAAGGGCCTTCCAGCATGTTTTAAGGCGAAAACTTCGACTACAGCTCGATGTAATGCTGCAGTCGCTTCAACAGCGTCTTCGACCTTTTTTTGTGGAATGAAAACTTTGTATGGATACCTGGAATCCAATTTACTATCCCACGATAACTCGTCACCACCCATCACTTCCAAGAGTCTCCCATTCTCGGCCGGTTGATAATCTTCCGCATCCTCGGCTGCTATTATCTCATCTTCTTCCAATATGCGTTCCGGTTCTTGCGCTGGCAGTTGACTAGCCACAGTGGGAGGATCTGAAGATGTGGAGGGGGCTTGCTTGAACAGACTTCGTCGCACTCGCTCGCTGAATGATTCTTTGTCTGCCCCTCGTACAGAAGAAGTGGAAAATAAGGATGTTTGGTTTCTGCATGCCGAGCAGCGGTACGCATATGGGTTTTGTGATATCGATCGGGTACGTAAAAGGTCAATCGACCTATCTATCCTTGTTATTCGACGCATCTTGTGTGGATTGATCAAGAGTATAAAGTGAAATGAGGCTGTTGAATATCGCTTTGAGCTTGAACTTTTTGGGATCGAAACGAGCTAGTCTTTAAAGGGACTAGCGCAATTGAATCATTATTAGATGAGTTCAAGAGTGACCAACCTCATGTGAAGACCGAAGGACCTTTATGGTAGACGATGAGATGAAGCTTTCTCTCGCGCATTCATAACAGCATTACCAATATTTGAGTAATCTAAGTACCCACGATTAAAAAAGCTTGACACATACCTATGTAACAAAGATGAGGGGCATTTACTTCTTGCTTATTGTATGTACATTGATTGTTTCAACCATAGCAGCCTGTAAGTGTATTATCAACGTTGTCGATATTTAGACTGATCGTGTACACAGCACCTCCGTCTTTTTGCAAATGTACCTGCTTCACTAATAGCACCATCATTCCACTATCTTCGCACTCAAGCTCTTCGTCCGAGAAACCAGACTCGAAACACAATTCTCGTACCCCTGCTGCGACATGTGCTATGTGCAATCGAGCGTTTTGCCTCGCCCAGCGACTGCCAATATGTAAAGAGGCCGAGGAGAAAGATGTCTTCACAACATGCTTTCAACGAGATAGCAGAAAGGATCAGATTGTAGTGCTGACTTTCATTGCTGGTACTTTAGGTTTGCTTGGTTGGGCAGCGGTGAGAAAATTCATTGATAAGAGGAAGGGCCTGAATGTTGGCATCGGAGACACGCAACAAGGGTACACTCCTGTTGGGGCTAGATGATCACACACTTATTGGAGGTCAAAAGCTCGAGGAGAACAATATGCGTGTGTGTATGTATGTGTGAGGGAACAAATCATTCTTTTCTAACATTTGCTATGTTACCAAAAGCCTTTGAGTCTATAACTGCATTGGTAGCATGTATAATTGAGTGCCAACATTAGTCTCAACCACACGACGACGGTTTTGATCGATACCCTCAAAACCTCAAATGCAGATAGTGAATCTCTACAACAGCATCTCCAGCCCATTTGGCTTGGAAACAACGATGTCGAAATGTTGGGTTTTTGGGCCGTATTTCGGGAACCTGAGAAGGAACAACGGGAGTTGATCGATTGAATGGGTGTCAATTGATTCAATGAGCGCCGTACGCAACTAAACGCCGTTTGTTCACCATTAACTGAAAACATACCGCATTTTTGGACTCTTTCATTTTACTTTTGAATCTTGCATCTAGTACTTTTGTGTCCTTTAACATCCGGAACTTTCGAACACACTCAAAACATGTCACAGTAAGTTCCAGCTGATTCCCAACATCATATGGAAAGATTTCATGTCACTCTGGCAGGCCTGCCATAGAAAATGTCTTTCCCATGATCATAATTTGGATTCTGTAGACGGAATCATATGGCACACACCCCAAGGAAACAAGCAAGATTATACCTACATTATTTTGTAGGCAGTTTTTGAAAGTATGAGAATATCTTAGGAGCAGAAGAATAGTTCTATTCAACAAGTGGGATGGGGCAGCTATATGTGGTATCGACGTGAGGTTTATCAAAATCTTCTCGAAATGCCAGGGTTCCGCCCACCCGGCTCATTCATTACAGCAATTTATGGAATGTCAGGCAAGAAAACATGAAAAGAAGCAAGACCCGTCATAGTCGAAAATTGTATGAAACCTCGCGCTATTCAGCAGAACATCGTGGAACGAAAAGAATTGAGAGTTCCCATTAGTTTTGTTCCACAATTGGAAAAAAAAATTGTTTCGTAAAAGGGAAGGACTCGAAGTAAGCCCAAGGCCTTAGTCACAGTATCGGTCAGATAGATGGATTCTCCAGAGACTTCTTCGTCATACTCATACTCACCGACCATCTTGTCCTATGCGATTGAACCAAGCTTGTCAATGGAGATGCATACACATGATGGATTGGCATGTATGAGAGAGTTCGAGCAATGATCGCAATGCGGAACACCTAACGAACCGCAATGCTCTCTTTGTTGGAAACAGAGGCTAGGCCTAAGGCATTTGGCAAATATATCAAGCGTGTCAACTATAGAGCTGTGAGAAAAGTTGATCTTGCGAAGACTCGGGAGACCTGAGTTCTCCAACAACAGCAAAGCTTACCCAATAACTTTGCGACCTCTCGAGGATGATTGATCCACAACTCATAGACCTTGATGTACAGGCTGGCTTAGATTATGAACAAAATCGGGATTGGGGACAACTTTGGTAGCTGAACGTCAACAACACTGGAAGATCGACTTATCAAAATTGTAGGGACCAACACACATAATATACCTATCAATCACGAAAGAATGATACACAACCTGGAAAATCATCGACCTATCCATTTTTAGCCTTGTGAAGTCATTTCAAGCTCTTCATCGCTAGGACTTTTGATCTCACTCTCCCTCGCTCATCATAGAAGGCTGTCTCCGTCTATGGAATTCGCATGCTTGGAAGACTTTGACTCAGCACCGAAACAACTCATGAGGCTTACCTGGAAACGGCTTTTGTTCCCTCACTCAGCTTCTGTTGTAAGGTGTATAAAATGTGATTGTTAATTGCTATGGGCATAGCTTTGAAAGATTGGGACCATCGTGGCAGGAAGCACCGAGATGCTTAGATGGAGAAGTGTCAATATTTCTCACATTGTATAATTGCTCAAATGGCCCTAGCAGGTGGAGCTTGGGTTTATCAGATAGAATAGACTTTGATTTACCACCTTCTGTTCTTTTAAAATGCTCCAACTTTGCTCATCCGATGGTCTTTCCCCAACCGCCGCCTTCTTTCTGGCCTCCCATTCCGTGATGGCAAGCATACACCATTTAAACCTCTTCTTCCTCCTATCCTCATCATTCACTGCTATCTTATCCCGATGGCCTTTTTGGGTTGAGACATAATCGGTTGATCGATGATACTCTGGTTCACACTCTGGGCATCCATAGCCTGAATTTATAACTGTACGTTCGACGACCGAGGGACACAGTGTCGTTTCAGACTTTTGCTGTTGATCCAGTGGTGGAGGAAGTGATAGGTTGTGAATTGCTTGCGGACAGGTTGTTATAGTCTGGTTGGATGAGGGGGTGTAAGAGCTAGGTTCCGAGGATTTACTCGTAGATCGTGTCGGGACAATGCGAGTAGCATGGTGAAGAGATATGGTAACGTGGTTGCATACTTGATAGTAGGTATTGATTAACTCGCAGGCAGGTGCTGACTTGGATTTGTTTGCCATGTTTGGGGTATTTGTTTTCTTGGGTTTATATAGGGCTGGGTTGAGGTTACTACCTAGGTATGTATCGTCGGAAACTTAACTTAATCGTTTGTCAAAGAATTGATTGTGTTCCGTTTTGGGAAATTCTGGGAATGTGATGGTGGAATTGGATGGATGTTGAGAACAATAGCTTTGTGAACCTGGCTCTTCTACTCTATATTCTTGGGTCTAGAATCTAGAATTTAGAATCTAGATCTGAGAAAAGAAGACACACTTTTTTGAGAGAGTAATTGGATTCGGGACGACGAGACTTTTCAATATCCAAAACCTACCGATATACATCTATATTGATAATCTTGAAATTTCAGACAAACTATGTTCAATATTCATTTAAATGATAGAAATTCCATCTTATTATCATCCCGTCTTACTATCTCGAACAGAGAAAGAATGTCGAACTGGGAATGAAATTCAAGATGATAATTAATATTATCCAATCTTGACCAGAGAAGACGAGATAGACAGGATACTTCCATCTCCCTTGAGTTTCGTCATATGCATAAAATAAAAATTACAAGGCCTCAAAACGGCAGAGATCAAGCTTTCCCCGCAAGGCTACCCCTCGATGAGACACAAAACTATCATTACCTATAATGTTAGGTCTAGGTGTCTAGGTAGGATGTGATTGAAGTAACTTAAAGTACGAGTACTCGTGTAGTGGAATATATTAAACCTCACATTTGATGCTATTCATGAATTCAATCATACTTATATTATAAGTTACTCGGGTAGTTGAGGATTGAAAAGAAAGTAAGTGGAAATTCTTTGAGAAAGCGTTAAATTCCGCTCCGTGACAAACCGATTCCACATGCCGGTTCCCAATTAGGTAAGACTCAATTATCTACAACCCGGCTTGAACTTCTTACCTTTTTCACGGGTATTCCGACCCCAACTTGAAATATTTACGGCCTTCTTAACACAACCTACCAAAAATCCTTTAATACTCTCTCATTTCAAGATGCTGTCAAGAAACTCCGTCAGGTCGGCGCAAGTATGTGAAATTTGTTAAAGAATACTCAATTGCACATTCTCGTTTCCTAGATTGTGTGCGTGTGTGTCTGTCACAAGCTAATCTCATCTTCTTCTTATCAGAATCTTTTGCGAACCGCCCACGTCGCTCCCACTAGAACTTTCGCAACTATCCAATCCGACATCTTCAAGCCTACGAAGTATGGTGGAAAATATACTGTCACTTTAATACCGGGTGATGGTATTGGAGCCGAAGTCGCCGAGTCCGTGAAGACAATTTTCAAAGCAGACAATGTGCCGGTTGAATGGGAACAGGTTGATGTGTCTGGTGTGGAAACTGGAGACAAACACACTGAGGATCTTTTCCGGGAGTCAATAGCATCTTTGAAGAGAAACAAGCTTGGTCTTAAGGGTATCTTACACACCCCTGTCGAGAGATCTGGTCATCAATCTTTCAACGTCGCACTCAGACAAGAACTCGACATCTACGCATCCATTGTCCTCATCAAGAACATCCCAGGTTACAAGACCCGCCACGACAATGTCGATCTCTGCATCATCCGTGAGAACACCGAGGGAGAATACTCTGGATTGGAACATCAATCGGTTCCAGGTGTTGTCGAATCCCTTAAGATTATCACCCGCGCAAAGTCCGAGAGAATTGCCAAATTCGCATTCAGTTTTGCTCTTGCCAACAACCGCAAGAAGGTCACCTGTATTCACAAGGCAAACATTATGAAACTGGCAGATGGTCTTTTCCGTAAAACCTTCAACGATGTTGCTAAGGAGTACCCCACTTTAGAATCCGACGATATGATTGTCGATAACGCTTCTATGCAATGTGTATCCCGACCACAGCAGTTCGATGTCATGGTTATGCCTAACTTGTACGGAGGAATCTTGTCCAACGTTGGTGCTGCTTTGGTCGGTGGCCCAGGTCTTGTTCCTGGATGTAATATGGGACGTGACGTTGCTGTTTTTGAACCTGGTTGCCGTCACGTTGGTTTGGATATCAAGGGCAAGGACCAAGCAAACCCAACTGCTATGATCCTCTCTGGTTCCATGCTTTTGAGACATCTTGGTCTTGACGACCATGCTAACAGAATCTCCAAGGCTGTCTATGATGTTATTGCTGAAGGGTAAGGGATATCAAGTTTTTGGAATTATGAGTTTACAGTAACTAATTTTTTGTACAGAGCCGTAAGAACTCGTGATATGGGTGGAAACAACTCAACTAACCAGTTCACCCGTGCTATTTTGGATAAGATGGAGTTGGCCGGATAGAGTGGAAGATAGACTGTATAAAGAATACCCTAGATATGAATGCGAGTGTACATTAAAGGAGTAGACGTGTATACAAAATTCATTAAATCCACAGCTCTATCTGGATCTTGATGTGATTTTTTTTTCCGAGCTTGAGTTTCGAGTTCTAGCTACAAAACTATTGAGGCATTTGGGTTGATACTAAAGCAGGAAGCAGTTTGATTCCACGTCTGCTCATTTTGATGCACTCCAGGGGTTTTCTTGATACATGTGGGCTCAATATTCCAATGTTCATTTTCGAATTTGTTCATGTTCGGTACTTGCAACCATATCCAAGACCCAAGAGCTCTCCGGGAGCGAGCGGTCCAAGATTTCCAGCTCACCGGGGATCACTTGCAAGTCTTTCCTCTATTGAACTATCTAATATTTGACGAGGGGTATACTAGGCGAGCCAGGAGACTCATTGCAAACATGGTTTATAGGAGAGTTACATGGATGATGTTGTAAATATAAATAACATGTAATGTAGCATTGTCACTCCTTGGAACTCTGCTAACACATATATATGTTTTCTTTTCATTGTTGCTAAAACACCTGATATTATAAACGCTCCATATCCCCATCTCCCCAACGCCATTGCATGCATATATACACGCACGGCTTTTCCCAACCCAAAATTCTTAAAAAGCAATATTTCTCTTCCTGCCCGTATATTTACTCGAACTCTTGACCACCTTTCCTTTCCTCTCCATCTGTTCCTTCTTCCCTAAAATCCATGCCTTACTACCCTTCTTCACTTCCTTTCTGCCCTTTTCTCTATGTTTTTTCCTTGCATCCAATACATCCACGCCATCCATCCCCTTCACCACCCCGGTAATATCCCCATTTCCAGCCTCCACCGCGCCTCCTCCAACCGTCAATACCAGGTACAACTTCGCATTTTTCGTTCCCGGATCATCCTCCAATATTCCCGCGCCAAATCCCGCTTTAATCGCAGCTCCAGTGATCATCGACCTCTGCTCGTCATTCTTTGGGTAAAATTGACATACTGCTCGGCCTCCTCTTTTTAACGATGCATATAATCCGTTGAAAAATCTAGAAAGTCGTCCTGAACTCGATACTTCGCTACTATCCGCATTGCACAACCATTGAATCGCACTAATACTAATCGCGGCATCGAAACTTCCCGCTCGAAATGGAACCCCTTGGCCAATGTCACTCAGCATTAAATCACCCTCGACATCTCGCTGTAAAGCAACGTCGAGCATGGATGCACTAATGTCCATGCCAACCCAGACATGCGGACCGCCTTCGTCTTCGGAGACCGCGGTGAGGATTTCGCCCGAGAGGCCGGAGCCGCAGCCAATGTCGAGGAGAAGGGAGGGGGTGTTTAGGTCGAGGAGCTCGAGGGCTCGGTTCGTCATGCTCGCTTGGATGTTTTGGATTCGAGAGGAGGTGGTGTATTTGCGAGCTTCGGTGTCATTGTAGTGGAGGTCGGGGGGGCTAGTGTAGGTGTTAGAGAGGAGGGAATTGGCGGTTGTCGCATTGAGGAGGGGGGATCTTACAGTGTATCTTCTGGACGAGACATTTTTGTGATGTGCGATTGGGTTTAACTTTGTTTATATTCTTATTTCTACCTGTGCAAAATGTTCCTGTCCAAGGTTCAATCCTGGAATTTCGTGGTAGGTAGCAAAGTCAGAACTGAATGGTCGGTATAAATTTCTCAATCCAAATCAGTGCGATAAGAAGGTAAAAATTCTAGGTCCATATCCCATGCGGACTTTTTTTATTTGAACATTCTGCCGAATATTAGCCGACCAAATATCTGGGGTAGGTAAAGAACAGCTAACGTTCATCAGAACCATTAAACTTACTTGCCTTTGAAAAAACAACATAATGCAGTACCCATAACATCTCACTGCCAGTTTCTCAAAATCATGTGGATATTACCAGTTGTCGGATGGCTGGGTGTGGCAGTTGGGTTTGGCTTCCTTACTACTGCTATTGGTAAGTTCATCCATCTTGAGCATGAGTTTCCAGGAGCGCGCTCTTGCATTCTACTTGATGATGCTATCTTAGATGTGTATATCAATACTGGTTCTAACATATAATATAGCCTCAGGACTATACTACCTCTCGGAGCTCGTCGAAGAACACACGGTTATGGCTAAACGTTTCTTGACACGAATGATATATGCGATTATGGGGCTCCAAGCCCTTTTATGCGTGATCGATGGATTCAGTTGGAAACTGAGCGTCATGAGTATTCTTTCTCATGTGGTGTATTTGGGTAATATGAGGAAATTCCCAGTGGTCCATTTGAGTGACCCTTTATTCCTCGTTTCATGCGGTATGCTATTCTCCCTCTCCCCAAATTCATAAGGAGGTGGAAAACTAATACTTATTCCAATAGCTCTTGTAATAGTAAACCACTACCTCTGGTTCCGCCACTTCGCCGCCGGACCAATCAGCACCCCAACTTCCATCTACGATACTTCGGGATATCCAGATTTCACGCAGATTGCCTCATATTTTGGACTATGTGTATGGTTGACTCCGTTTGCGCTATTTGTGTCATTGTCTGCGAGTGACAATGTATTGCCGACGATGGGGAGCGAGGAGCCGAGTATGCCAGGGGCGGCAGGCAAGTCAAAGGGAAAGAGAGAGGGAATCGCGAAGGTCATTATTGATTCGGTTAGGAATGGAATTGGAGAATTGGGGAGGATTGCTGGGTTCTGGAAGGAAGATAGGGGATTTTGATGTGGAGAGAGCTTTTGATTGTATTATAGCAGGGATACCAGGTTGCGGCATGAGGAATTGTATGATTTACGGTCGGAATACACAAATGAAATGATGGAAAGGCACTATGCAAGTCAGAGTCAAAGAAGAGCATTTGATATTGTGCTAATAATTCGCGATATAAATAAGCAAGCTCTCAGGGGTATCTTCCTACGCGATCTTCGAACCAGATTTCCACGTCCATTTACAACGCCCTGTGATAAGTATGTGTCCCATAAGTGAGTATGTGTATAGCAATAAATGATAGCAAAATCTAGTGTAAAGTGTGAACTCTTCTCCTATCACCACGTTAGTAAGTCTCATAGACAAGCGGAATGCAATACGCACATATCGTCAAGCAGCAGGCTGGGTATTAGCGAGATCCTCCATGCTCTTCAAACGACCAATGAGAACAGTGTTCAACTCGCGAACCATGTTTAGA
Source organism: Sclerotinia borealis F-4128 (assembly GCA_000503235.1). Classification (NCBI taxonomy): domain Eukaryota; kingdom Fungi; phylum Ascomycota; class Leotiomycetes; order Helotiales; family Sclerotiniaceae; genus Sclerotinia; species Sclerotinia borealis. Next base: position 70,032 of record KI628556.1, read on the forward strand.
GTGCTATGTTCGATGGTCGTCATGCTTGCTAGAATGTGGCTTTCGAGTTCTTGACGTCTCTTGTTCATTGAGTCAAGTCGTTTCCACTGAGCCTTTTGGAGTGCCTTTCTGTATTATTGTTAATAACTTGAAAGGGAAAATGATAGGAGTTCCCCATGTAAACTAAGACTTGGATTTGAAAGCTGTGTATGGGGAAGCATATGTCACACCAAAAATAATGGGAATTGAACATTGAAACGAGAACGAGAAGGGAACCCACCTCTGAGTTCTCCTGCTGTCATATAATTCTTCAAGCTTCTTCTTGGCATCCTTGATGCGCTTAGCACGGTCGTCTTCAATCTTGTTACGCTTTGCGTCACGACGTTTTTTGGTCTGTAAGACGTTTTGTCAGTTTAAGTACAAGGAAAGTTTGTGGGAAATCAATACATCGGCCATCATCTGGTTGGCTCTTTTCACAAAATCCATTGCCGTGACCGAATCTTGGGAGGAAACGAGTGACGCTAAATCGTCGTCGATAGGTACATTGTTTGTAAATTGAGGTGACATTGTGGATGTATAGTGTGAGGATTAGATTGTGAGGTAGAGAAACTGATATTATTGGATCTTTGCTCAATGATATGAGACGAAAGTCTTTTAAACAAATTTGGAGTCTCGAGAATTCTGAGGTGGACGTGAAGATGAGATGAATATGATTGAAGTTCAAGCTCCTCGAGCCAGCCAATCAGACATTAGCGCGTTATGGTTACCCTAGCACCCATTCCCCACTAGAATTTATAAAAGTTCCCGACCACTTTTTCTCGATTTCTCGATAACATCACCAAATATCAAAAGTTCCCTCTGTAATTTTTGACTACCACACCCAATCCCACCGCAAAGATGGGTCTCTCTGCCCCCAAAAAGTGTGTTCATATTTCCTCCCCTTCTCTTGCTTACTTGATTACATCAAATCACAAACTAACCAACATTCCTCTAGCAAAATGAAACTCTCCCTCGACCCTAATAATACAAGATGGTCCGGCAACACCGACAGTTTTGGGCATCGCATGATGAAGTCGCAGGGCTGGACACCTGGAGAATATCTTGGTGTGAAAGATGCCGCGCACGCCGAATTCCATACCGCAGCCAATGCGTCGCATATCCGTGTAGTGATCAAGGATAACAATTTAGGATTGGGTGCGAAGATAGGGAGTGGGGTTGGCCCTGGAGAATGCACGGGTTTGGACGTTTTCCAAAATTTATTGGGGAGATTGAATGGAAAGGAAGAGGCCGTAATTGAGGAGGAACAGAAGGGGAGGGAGGATTTGAAGAGGGCTATCTATGCGGAGAGAAAGTGGGGGAGTATTAGATTTGTTAAGGGAGGTGTGCTGGTTGGAGATAAGATCCAAGATTTAATTGATGGAGAGAAGGAAAGAGTGAAGGTTTTGGAGGGGAAGGGGAAGACAGTGGAGGAGGATAGTAGTAGTGAGGAGAGTGATTCCAGTTCGGATGAGGAAGAAGAAGAAGAGAAAACTCCGGAACCCGTGGCCGAAAAGAAGAAGTCGTCATCGAAACGAAAGAGAGAGGAACAGGAAGACGAAGAAAAGAAATCCAGCAAGAAAAGCAAGAAGGAGAAAAAGAGCAAACAGCGAAAGGGTGAGGGTGAGGACGATAAAGATAAGACCGAGACCAAGAAGTCGAAAAAATCCAAGAAGGATCGCAAGTCGAAATCGAAGTCTACCTCTGAATCAGAAGCCGAAAGTCTTGACGAAGCCGCAATAAAAGTACACAAGAAGGAAAAGAAAGAGAAGAAACGAAGAGAAAAAGAAGCAGCAGCGACGGGCGCAGATATCGAAGAAACCACCTCCACCTCCAAATCCTCCAAGAAGAAATCGAAGAAGGATAAACACAAATCGTCCTCCACATCAGAATCCTCCACCAAAGAAAATACACCAGTAGTCACAGAACCAAAAGCGAAACCAACGCCGATGGGTATACGCTCTATAAGAGCTCGACATATCGCGCAGAAGAGAATGGCTAGTATGGATGTGGCGAGTTTGAACCAGGTTTGTATTTCCATAGACATTTTCGGGATTCGTCATTTGTTATGTAGGCAGGAGTCAAGAATGCTAACTTTTCTATAGATTTTCATGATCAAGTCACAGACGTAATATAAAGAAAAAGGAGATAGAGAGTAGACGATATTAGAGACGGGTTAAAACGACCGAAGCAAGGTGTTATATATACCAATTTGTTGGGATAGGTAGTTTTCGCATCAGAGGAAAGGAAAGAGAGGGAGAGATGCAGAAATAGAGATTCCTGTACTTACTATATGTACAGTACAATAAAGTTTCGCAGATGCTTCTAGAGCTTCAGAGTTGTGGTAGAGTAGAATACAGTGGCTAACACCACCCCAGAGTTCAGTTCACCCCCAAAATATAAAAATATAAAAATAGTCAAATGAATACTCTATTTTCCGATCATCCCTCTCCCTTTTCCTTTTCATTTTCATGTTCATTCCGCACGCACACTACTATATATATATGAAAATGTTGCTGATCTCAATTCACTAACTAACCCTAATCACCCCCTTCTCTTGATCTTTATTATACATCCATCCATCCATCCATCTTCAAGCAAGCTAGTAAATAAAACCAGAATCGTATTCGTATTGTATTATATTGTATTGTATTATTGTATTTTGTATTGTTATATTATTATATTTTATTTTGGTTTTGTTATATATTGTATATTGTATATTCAATGAATAATTAAAGAAAGAGAGGTATGAGATATGAGGTATAAGGTATAAGGTATAAGGTATATCAATCATTAATACAGTAGATGCAACAAACAGCTGCTTTTTGTTCGAGACTCGAATATCATTGGTTAGTATCGGGACTATCAAGCTTTTGTTGCATATCTATATCTAGAAGTAAGTAAGCTTGCCTAAGCAAGCTTACATGGATTATGCGGGACACATACTCTAAAGAAAGACCAATCAATGCAATACAATACACTACGAGGTCACTCATCAAAGTAAAAGAAGTTTGTATTCTATTTCATTCCATTCCACTCAAACCGACGTGTGAAGGTCAGCCGAGGACAGCTAGCTGGATAGCTCTGTAAAGTACAATTTGGAAAGTAGAAGGCCAGCGCAAGAAAAAGCTCCAACGCGTAAAGATCCCATCCCGTTCCATCCCATCCCATTCCATCGTTTCGTTCCATCTCAAGCAAGCCATACCATGCCATGCCATCGCTTGCCCAATCCCAGCGAAGTACAAGCGCCAGCAATATAAAGGACTTCATCAATCATCATTCTGGACTTCTCATCCATCCATGTTCCCATCACACATAACGTCCGAGAGCGCCAGTCTGCTCAGTCTTCTTTCTCTGTGTTCTCTTGTTCCAGTTCCATATTCTGAACCCAGGTATAGCTAACTCTTGCACTCCAGAAATAAAGCAAAACAAATTTCGAGAATGAAACGTCCAGCGTACACTCCGATATCCGATCTCCTAATCCTATATCCTGCCACACTTCTCGCCCTACCTAGGGCTGTAGATACTCTTGATATTGATGCTTTGCTCGTTCCCTTTGTTTGTTCATCCCCCGCTGCGCAGAGCTGATATTCCATATCCATATTGTATCCGTATCCATGTTGTATTGAAACGAAAGCAACTACTTGCTCGATACTTGGAAAGAAATTTCTTTATTCCCTTAACGACTGACCAATAGACGCCAAAATATGAACGATCCGCTCCTGATCATTCTCATACTCTTGCCCGAGAAAGACAAAGGAAATTCCTACACGAACCCACACCAATCAATCCATGTAGAAATCACCCTTCAAAATACGTTCTTGAAAGGCATCCGGCTGCTTTCGAGCAGGCTTCGGTGGGGCGGCAGGGGGAATAGCGGAAGTGGGAGGGGACGGGGCATCACCAATGCTCTTAGCTCGCTCATGCATTGGCACATGAAATCGTTGATTGTTCGGGGGAGAGGTGGACATGGAAGGACGTTGGGATTGAGAGACTGTGCTCTCAGCACGAGATCTAAGCTGCTCGGACCAGTTGAAACCGCCCTCACCTGGGCGAGCAGAAGAGACAAAGTCAGAAGGAGTTCTGGGTTTTGATTGCGTGCTTGCCTGTTGAGACTGAGATTTTGGAGGTGTTTTTCTACCACCACCTTGAGAACCTGCTGGAATGGAAGATAAAGTAGAAGTAGTATAAGCAGGTGTTCTACCATTTGTGCCAGGGCTACCATTACCCGTACGAACAGTCCGAAGCGCTTGAGCACCGAATGACATACGACGTGTGAAGGGTGTAGTTGGGTTACTTCTGAGAGGGCCATCGTCATCATCAATCGCACTTTCATCGATTGACTCGGAACCCGCAGTCGAAACACTACCGCGCCGACCACCAAAAGGGAATGCCGATGATTGGGTCGGAGATGCACCAGATAAACCAAGAGTAGAAATTGACATTCTTCGCTTCTGATCTTGAGACGTGGCTGTGTTGATGGGACCAGGGAATGGGCTGACCGGACCTCCGGCAGATGTGCTGTTTGAACGGAAGATGTTGGTAAAGGTTTGTGCTGTAATGGAACCGCGACGGGGTCTAGAAGAAGAGGGTTCGTTAGGAGGTGAATTGTTATCGTTGTTGTTGCTGTTGTTTGAAGACATGTCTGCGTGTTGATTGAATATGTAAGGTTGTGGAATTTATTTGGTCGAGTATCACGGCGGTGATGGCTGTGATACTGTGATTGTTGAGCCTAGGCAGACTTTAATGAGAGATTCTGAGAAAGGCCGTAAGCTGCTCTCTCTCAGCTTCGGGGTGGTGTGTAGAAGCTGAAATCTTTCGATTTGTATCGTGTTGAGGGATCCTTTGTCGTTTTGAAATGAAGTTCGCTCTACTTAAAGTTGGTATATCCGGAGCTATCCCCAAGAGTTCTTTGTTCTTAGTTCTTACAGTAAGTAGCTTTTTCGGTCTTTCGGTGAAGTCACCTTATTGGTAACTTTTTATCGTGAGTGAGAGTGAGAGTGGGGTAAGGGTCTTTTTTTTGTGTTGAGATTCAGAGACTGAGATTGAGATTCTACAATGATGGTAAGGTTGGTTGTAAAAAGAGAGAAATTCTAAAGGTAAAGTAAACTGAGAAGAAGGAAGGTATGAAGGTTATGTTATGAGTAATAAGAAGGTTTATGAGGAATATGAGGAATGAAGAAAGTGTTATGATTATTCAGAATTGATAAGAAGGAGGGAGGGATAGAGAAGATGATAACAAGTACAAATCAATCTGAATAGAGAGAGACAGACACGCACACATACGGTAGTCAGCCCATATAGCTACATTCATAATCCCTGTCTAGCTCACGGTCGCTAAGGCTTTCCCCGCAATCAAAACTGTACTAAAACATGGGAACTAATCCTAATTCGATAACTGACGTCGTTCTTTGACAAAGTTCTTTGACACTATAAGTACAGCTAATCAATTCGGACTTCGGAAAATGTTTATCAATTATTACTATTATTTACTAGGAATTCACTAAATTACTGAAATACATTGTTTGAGTCTTATAAAAATAATTAGATGATTAGTAAAAGAGTATTTAACATTTATATTTACACCTGATTTATTACAAAGAACGTTCCACATATTATTCAACTACCGATATATCTATCTATAGATACTGTAGATTAACTTATTACCATTGCGTGATTGTCAAAGTACGATTTTCAAAGTACGATTAATCGTATGAAATATCATATCCATATGAACATATCTGCAAACCTCTCATGCTTTTTGGTCCAAGAAGGGCATGATTACTAGTATATCACAGCGGTAGGATCCGAAATATAATCTTCTAAATCATTTTAATCTCTATGTACTCTCATATGACTCTTATCGGATCTCCTTCTAATGATGCACCATTCAACAAAAGAGTTGGTATTGGTAGATCAACAATCACATAAAGAACCCCTCTCGATTTGGACAAGCTTACACAACATATTGACTTAATTCGAGGATTTACATGAATCGATCCCTTTTTATTTTCTCCTCTAATGATGATTGGTCCCATCATACACATCTGCCGGACGGTATCTATTTAATAGACACTACAGTTTTTAGTGGAGCGTTCCCCATATTTAAGTGGTTCAGGGAATATTTCAACAATTAGGACAAGATAATCTTGCATACGTTTTGGTGCATTTCTATTTCTTATATTTAAATCCTTCTTGTGTCGATTTTGGTTGTCGTTCTCAAAGCACTCATCACCAATCAATATGCTGAAGGAGATATTAATGAATGATCAACATGGATAATCGCTGAAAGGAACAAAAGATGTGAAGGGCGATCACATATGGAGAACGGTGCATATGGAGAACTTATTTTTTCCATTCAATCTTCAAGATCATCGAAATGATTGCCATTTTTCGAGACAACCACGAACTTCAGTGGAGGCGAAGCGATGTCGTGGTGTGGTGACGGCTCAATTTATCCACTTGGAGGTCGCCCAGTTCGAATGCTAGCACGATTAGCCCCCAAAGTTGTGCGACGGCTCCTGATTGCAGGAACTCAAATCGATACGCAAAGCTTCTATTCTAGGTTACAAGCTTCGATTCCTCGTTTTCTCGTGATGTTGTGGGATCAAAGGCTGTGCACATCCATCCAATCATAAGTTTGAAGTATGATCTTTATGCCGAAAGTGGTTGCTATTATTTTTGTGGAGGAGGATAGAATCGAGATGAAGTCATCAAAGGTCGTTTCGAATCAATGATATTGATCATACCGGCATGATCAGTTATCATTTATCAGTGATCCTTTATCTACTTGAGCCTATTCCAGAAAGAAAGGAGATGTTCTTCCTTCATGCACGTGATATATCCACATACACATGACCACAAGGCTTGTATGAATATTCTTTGTCTACATATCTTTTTGTTTCCAAACTTCTACCAAAAAAAATCGGTTATAGTTTTATGCCAAGTAGTCCATGTACAAGAAAGTTCTTGGGGCTTCCAAGATATCTTTGTATCAATCTTCAAACTACCGATACGTACATCCCAGCGCAGCCAAGAACTTCAATTGTGTGCACCATAAAGGATCTAGCAATAAAACCACCGAGATCAATGCATGAGCTCCACTTGCGCTATGAGCTACAAAGAGCTATCCGGAGGCTCCATCGAAAACTGCTTCTCGAATCTCGAGGCTTGAATCTGAGACTTCTTGATGACGACTTGATTTTAGTAACAAGTGGTGGATATAAACCATACTGGCTAGGCCAGGCAGTGTTTGCTTTGCGAGTTCGCTGGCGCTGGCGCTGGCCCTACCAAGTTTTAGATGCAGAAGAATCATCAAAACTATCACGATTTATCTCGCGCCTTTCACCATTTAATTGGTTTCAAAATGACAATCTCAATCCCGTCTCAATATCCATCATTTCTCAGGGCTGCCCACGTAAAGTTTACGTATGTTTCTCGCGCTTCTAGTTCTGCCCAAAAGACATTATCACGATACCACCATTTTGCGAGGCCAAGAAAACAACCAGTTGTAGCATTGTATCCATGATAAGAGCCTACAAATAATGTCTCAAACGTATTGTTCAGCCAAAACTTTAAATACGAGTTAGTATCTCAGATAACGATTTCTACCCCGCACTAAAAGTCAATATCTAGTCTCAAAGGCTGAAGCTGAAGCCATGCTTTAGAACTTCAAAGTTCTTCATTCTGATTCGTTGGCTGTAGGGATTCATGGATTCAGGGATGCGAGGGAATATTAGGGTTTACTAGTACGTCAATTTTAGTTTCAACTTAGGGTTTCCAATTGACTTTGTCTGGGCTGGGCTTCAAGTCATATACCTATAAAATCGACTCAAGAAGCAAGAATTCCTCATTGTCGAACTATATATAGTATAGTCTGTTGATCTCTTGAAAACCTTCAATGCTCTTCATTTATCGATTGGTTAAATTCACTGACATTGGCATTTTGGGGAAGATGAAAGATCACCAGGCCCGTCAATTGTGTATGTTTTCAAAGTCAGACGTACCTTGGAAAAGTACTGCTTTAGGATATCGTCCCCATTTTTATCTCATTTACGTGATGCTCTGAAGGTATAGAAAATGCATATGAATTTCCAATGAAATACTTGTTACTATTCATGTTAACAAAACGGCAAGTATACTTTATTGCAATTTCCAGGGGGTGGTGAGCTGAATTGGTGAAGCTCAAGGACGGACCAATACAGCTTTAGCGATATTCTATTCCAATCTTGTTCAATGCCAAGTGGATACCATACATCTGAAGCTGTTGCTCACTGCTGTGTCCAAGGATACTTCACTAAAGTAGTTTGTCTGTATTGTTTCCTCACCGTCGAAACCTAGTCACGAAATCACAAGCAATTTCATCTTCTTGTGGGTTATTTAAAACTACCCACGGAATCAAATCACGTCAGGCGAGGTGCCAAAACAAGAAAAGATTCATTCGACTCAACAAAGTCTAATCTACAACAATAGCAAGAAATTAATCGGATGTTAATATACATGCAGTTTGAATTGAGGTGCCAAAACTTCTATCTCATATGCCTGTGTTGCTCGCGACAATCATCTAAACTCCATATTTCGCAGAAACAAACAATGTTCCAGAAATTGCAAAAATATCTTTGCTTTTCCTCCTAGTTTGTATGATTTAATCATAATAGAAAGCAATTAACCTTTTGCGGCTTGGCATGCATTTAAACTTCCCACGACAGCGAAGCACATGACTGGAGAGACGGCATATGAAATCTAGTTTGGAGTCAATTATCATGCTTCACCATTCAACCACGCAAATGACTTACTGCAAGCAATTTCGCAATCTTATGCTGATCTTCCTCGCTAGCATCACTAACTTCCACCATGGTAATGAGCTTTACTGCCGAAGGACCCAATGGCATAAACATCATCGAGAACCAGAGCATAGGATCTTCTCCCACCCAATTTGTGTTCTTTGCCAGATAGTAAATGATGCCCGTAGAAATCACTGGCCAAATTGCAAATCGTACCGCAAGAACATACAATGTCATGAACCAAGGAGTTCCTGCTGCGGCTTGCTTGCCTTTCCCTTTCTCACTGGTCTTGGTGACGGCAGAATATAGTGAAACTCCTGCGCCCACAACGGGCAAGGAAACGAATAGTATTCCAATGTTTTCCAAAGATGCCGTAAGCCATGCTGTGAAGATTCCACCATCGACGGTTTCGTTGAAGAATGCGCGGTGAAGAACAGGTGATAATCCAACGATTGCACCGGCGACGGCACCAAGCAGAGGTGCATTTAAAAAGTCGTAAAAGAAGAGTACCCACCATCGAAATCGATCACTAAGTTCAAACCATCGTCGTCTGCTCACTACAGAGGGGCGTCTCTCGTATACGATGGCTCGATTGGTGTCTCGCATGGAAGGTGCCGTGGAAGCCCGCCTAGATGGGAAGAACGAAGTGGATTTGCTGGAGATGGCTGACCGATGACGAGGTGAAAGAAGATTCGTGTGTTCGGTTGCGAAGTGCATGCCGTCACTTTCTTCTTCACTTTCTCCCTCCCTATCTTGTTGTACCTGTGCAAGTGCAGATAAAAGATCTTCCTCCTCGGGCGGATCAATGGCGAATTCGGTATCCATCATACGAGGACCGACGGCGAATGTCAAACAGCTCGAGAGAACCGAGTACACCAGAAAATATGATTTCGCTTGTTCGACGGGATTATATCCCGTTCCACCATCCTCTAAAAGTAAAGGGTTTAAAAGACCCGTTTGATCCAAAGCTTGAATCAGCATCAATGGATAACTAGTCGTATTGTTAAACATGATAGTAGCCGTAATCCAATCCGGCATCCCGAAGATAAAATGAGCAGCAGCACCGAGCAAAAAAGATATCGTATGTGTCAAGCATGCCCACACCAGAATCACATTATATCGATGACCTCCCCCAGCATGCAATTCCCGACCAATCTTAACAAACTCCAACGCGGGCAGAAAAAACTTGACGGAAATCTTCGACATCATCTTGGCGGATTTGCTGTCGAGAAGCTTGAGGTATACGGCGAGAGCTCCGTAGAATATCACTAGGAGTACGGCCATGCTTGCTTGGAAAGCGGCCACGAGCGATGTGGTGAGACCGGATGCCATGATTTTAGGATTGAGCGGCGGGTTTTGAAGGGAAGATCATTAATGTGAATCGCTCTGTTTTGTGGTTGGGCTTGAAGGTTGCGAGCTAATAAATTTGTTTTGTTTTCCTCTGAAAATTATCCAAATGGGGAAGCAGCAAGTCTGAATTGGGTAACTACAACATCCATCTCCATCTTCAAATTGCCTACCTAGTCACGATATATGAGTAAGTATATCGCGTATCGCGACTTCCTTCCCGACAGGAAATTATAGAGGCCCTTCGGCGATTACATCAATCCATTTCTGTAACAGACAGACACAACTTCAAGGGGTAGAATAGGTATATGGAAGGAATGACTCGTGGATACAGCCAAATTGCAATTTTGGTGCGTTTGTACAATACAATAAAACTACTGCCACTGGCAGAGATATATTATATGTACCAGATAACTTTTTGCATCATTTTTTAAAACCCATTGCTTGTACTGAGTAATGGAAATGGAAGAGCAGGTATATGAACTTATTCGTACAGTAAGTTCTGAGAATGATAAAGATATTGATAATCCACCTAAGTACGGGGTATCACTACAATGGATAATGGTGGAGTTAAATACTACTTAGTTCATTCTCAGCACTCAGATATCAGAGTGATAAAAATTACATGCATTGTGAGACTCTTAGAAGTTAGTTAAGAGACTGGCCACTATCTAGAAATCGCCGAGTGTAGAGAGATATGGGGGACTAATTACCAGGCATTATACCCTGTGGTTCAGGTCTGCTACCCTGTAATTCAGGGTACTCAGATGTGCAACAAAACTTTCAAAGAGGTACCTGTATCGACGTCAACATCGGATAAGAATCATTGGTGAATTAGAATGATCGGAGGTTTTGTCGCATATCTGATATATATTGTTTTTGTTGTTACACTGAATTACTTTTTTACTCCCTTCAGGGACCTAACTCAGTAAGTACAAGTAACGGCGAACATTTTCGAGATAAGAATTCGATATCGAGGACGACGGGACATTCAGTATACACTATTACTAATTTGATTAGTCGTCTGCAGGTGAACACGGCTTTAATCCCGAGTGGGGTAGTTATCTAGGCAAACGACTGAACACGACTTTAGTCCTAATTCGGGTAGGCGTCTATAGTTGAACACGGTCTTAGTCCTAATTCGATTAGGCGAACCCGACTTTAATCCTAATTCGATTAGGTGAACCCGACTTTAGTGGTAGGCGTCTGTAATTGATATATAATATATAACGGATTCGACCGATATATGTATACATAATCAACAATAATCGACAGCAGTCCCTTTCCTGGACTAACAATCTTCGAACGATAAATCATAAAGAGATCCAAACAATCACATCATTTCCCACTATATTTGAATCCCCAGGAATGTATCAACTGGTCCTAAATTCTTGCTCTTCCACTTTGCTTTAATCCTTTTCTTTGATTTGTTTCTCTATACTACTCGTATCAACATCTTCGCATTTTCCCATAATAAGCATATCGTCTACATATAATAAAAATATGTAAACTTTCTGTCCACTCCACTAGTATTTGAGCACAAAATCACAACTAGACCTCGAGCAATGCATCCCTGGTAGCCATGTAAACTACTTCTTTTTTGTTTTTCCAACGTTCTACTCCATTTCTTGATTCTTGTACTTGCACAATGCTTTGTGCCTAACTCAAAGTACATCTTCAACACTTAAATATTATTTCATGAATTAAGCCGACAGTATCGACTCCGCCATCAGCTCCACTCGCACTGTGGCACATCTAGTAGACTGGTATTTACCACTTACCCCTCTCAAATCCAACCCAATCTACGCAAATTCACCAGTATATGTAACTCCGCTTACATTTCTAAATTCTCAAGCCCCTCGATTACCCCGCTCACATTCACCTTTGTCAATCATTCAATGCCTAATGCCAATGTCCAATCTCCCAGATCCAATTCAGCCTCCAAGAATTCACTATCAATGAGTATCCCCATGAATTTCAAAGCCCCTCGATTACCCCGCTAAGCCCGCTTACATTCACCTTTATCAATACCCAATGCCAATTTCCCAGATTCAGGATCCAAGATCCAATTCCCCATCATCAATTATTATTTAAGAGCCGTCCTCTTTCCAAATCCCCAAGTTGCAGAGCATGCCGAAGAGCGCGCTGCAGAGCGCCAACTCGTCCTCGGTCTTGTTCTTGTCCTGTCATGTTCTCTGTGTGGAAATTTGTGGGGATACTATGTATGGCTAGGCTAGGTATTGTCGGTCAGTGGTCAATTTATACGGTATTGTAGCAGTGAACCTGTTCTTCACTTATTGAATAGGGATGATATAAAGATCGACTGTGATTGTGGATTTAGTGACAATAAATAGGTTTCTACTTTGATCTTTTGTGACAATGGAAAATAAGTGTTCGGAGGATATTAATCAGTGGATTAGTTCTATATACTCTAGTTCCGTATACTCTACTCTTCTTGAGAATACAAGTCAGATCTTACTTATATCATCGAACAGATTCGCTATTTCCGCAACTTTGTCTTGGTGAGTAAAGTTCTCTCTCGCAGTATGGACTCCGGGGTATTGATTGGAGACAAGCAAAAAAACCAGATAAATATCCAACTTTGAAATCTTTTTCCTGGGCACAAACTCCTCTTTCTTCCACTCTTTCTTGTCTGGGTGGGAATCTGGGATATCTTGTTTAATTACTCTTTCGTTTAGGACATTGAAGATTATCTCTCTATCTGTGCTTGATGTATGTTACATGATATGCGTGTGCACATGCAATTTTTATAACTAATAACACCTAGTAAAAAAAGCTACTCATACTCTACAATAGGGGTGTATAGAAAATCACGATTCACGCTATCCCCTCCATCATCGTCCCCATGACTGAAAATTCGAGGTGAATATTCGAGTATGGAAAAAGCCACATCATATTCCCGTGCCCAACCTCTGAATATCATGAAATCTACACATTGAAACCTTGTTTCAGCCTATCTTATATCTAAAATAATCTTAAGCAATTGGAATATAGAATAGAACGCCTCTCGCAGCCCTGGGATTCAACCCTAAAAAAGTCGTCACGGGACGATGGAGGGGATAAATATAAAATAAAGAACTCTTTCCCCTCCTTCCTTCCTTCTCTTCCTTCCTTCTTTCCTCCCTACCTTATCAAAGAAATCAAGAGATGAAATACACCCCAATCCATCTACTCACCGTGAAAAGTGGATAAATGAGTTAAAGAAAGGGGGAGGGAGGTAGCGAGTGTATTGATCCACTAGGATTCGATATTGAGCAAGGCGATTCGATCAATATTAGGGCTGCAAAGTAGCGCTAGTCACGCAAGTCACACAATTGACGCAACTGACAAGAACAAAAATATTTGACCGAGCATTCATATTTTTATGCCTCTAGGCTCTTCCCCTTTTCTCTAATCCTTAATCCATTCCATAAATCCAGCACCACTACTGCTACCACCATAATTTTCACCACCACAAAACGCACCAACCAACATACTAAAAACTATGCACAATCAAAAAGGTATAAAATCAAAACCAGAGAAAATAATTCCACATCATCGAAGAACATTCTATCCCTCGATATCCTCAAGCCGATCAGCGGCGAGTATACAACAAAAAAGGAGGTATTTTTTCCGTGCCTGCCAGCCACTCATCCTTATCCATAAAATAAAATAAAATGCAAATCAATCAATCAATCCATATCAATCCTACCAATATCCATCATCATGAAAGGTATCCAACAGGAAGGGCATATTTCTAGCTTATCACAAGTGATAAAGTGAAATCGTAAGCGCGTCGGCGTATTCGGAATTGGAATCGAGGTATTGGTAGGATGACCATGAAAAGATCATTCAAAACTCCAGGTAACGAATCAAAGTATGTGTGAGGGTATAATTTGGTCGTGAATCGGGGGTATTCGTGTAGAAATAAGCGAACAATGAATATGGCGTGAGAAAAAATGAGTCAAGGTATCGTCAAGCCGTTAAAAGGGGGGTTTCGTAAGAAGAAGTGTGAAGTATGAAAAGATGTCGCATCGAAGATTTTGTGAGTGTGAAGAATTCGAGATGGAGTTATTTTTGGGTTTGCCTCCACAATGCATTCCTGGCAAAGATCTAGATACGATAATGGAGGAATGACGATTAATCAAAGCATCATCATCGCCACTAGGCCCCGCATTCTTGTCTTAGATCAATTGTTTGTTTATAGCAACGCCGCAACAACCATAACAAACAATCCCATTACACCATAACTTCCAGCTTGAGCAGTTGATGCTGCACCGACGAAAGTAGGGAGTGTAGAACTTGCTGAAGCCGATGCGCCAATCTTTGATGTTGTAGATGCCACAATGGTTCCCACAGATCCTGTAGGAGCAATTGACGAAGTGTTGTACGTTGCGTAGGTGGAGGTAACAGATGCGATGACTTCAGAGACTGTAATGGTTCGAGTTTGGGTAGAAGTAGAGGTGAAGGTCGTAGTTGAGGTAACAGATTGTGCGCATACACATGCGACAAAAAGGGAAAGTAACAATGCTGTGAAACCGTGGAACTGCATGGTGTATGTAGTGAGATGTTCTTGAGTAAAGGATTGATTTTATTGACAAGAAAGTAATTTTGTGACAGTAGTATTCGTTTCTAGATTTTGAAGATCGAAAGACGGCGTAGATGGATTGAGTGGCTTCTCGAGTAGAAATTTATATCGAGGAGGAAGATATATATCAGAAAGATATCGATCAAAGCGTAGATAGGTCTTATATTGTTTCGAGTGTGGAGAGTGCTTTGGCTCAATAGATTCAAATTTTGAACAATAGAAACGATATTGATGCGGTGCGGTGAATATGTTGTATCGAATGATGGTAAGTGAATACTTAAACGGACTTGCGCAAAGTAAACTGAAATGTACTATTTATTGATGATGAAGATGTAGACTTTGCCAACGAAGTCTGTCTGATTGGATTTATCTGAAGCAAGCTGCAGGTATTGAATAATGAAGGTGTGTTTGTTGGGTACCAAGAAGAGAGAAAGAAGAGAAGGAAGAAGTTTGTAATATATCTGACCGAGCGGTTGAGTGTGAGTGGAGGAGTGGAGGTGAAAGTGGGACCATTTGTTTTGAAGGTGGTCCGTGATTGGAGGTTAACTTCATTTTCTCTTCCTCGTTGGGTTGACTAGGGGAAGGAAAGTAGCTTGGCCCGGATATACCTAGTAATATAACAAGTTGCTATAGCAAAAGAGGATATAAATGTGATTTGATAATATTATTTTAATTTAAGCGATCAAATCAAAAGTTGTTTAGATCAGATAAACAAATGAAAGGGAAGGAAATCTAATACAAACAAGGAAGGAGTAAGTTTTCTGTTATACAAAATGAAATTGAAATTGAAGTCTGGATGAACAGTAAACTCTAGTACTCGAGTAGTGCATACATGTTTCATTCATTTTTCTTTGATCATTATGAATCATCAGAGACTTCTTCTTCAATCACTTCTTTCACTTCCACTTCCACTTCCACTTCCACTTTTCAAAACATTATCAGATCAGAACTCTTTTATTATAAAACAGAGAGACCAGGTAGAAACATCTTTCCCGTAGTCATTCCATCTTACCGTCTTACCATCTATTCAACCAAAAAAAGTTAATCCCTACAATCAACCGGCAATCTTAAAAGTTTGAATGTGAAGACAAGGATCTAGTAAATAATCTCGAGACAAATCCCGTTTGATAGGCGCTTCGGAGACAAGCGAGGTTTAAGTGGAGTGCAAGAACAGTACCTGAACTAGTGGTTAATCTATAGTTTAATTTCCATGTCTTGGATTCCAATCAAAATTCAGCCCTGGAGGTGAAGGGTGTGAAAGATGGAAAGATGTGCCTGACTAGAGAGGGAAATATACATGGGTT
Organism: Sclerotinia borealis F-4128; assembly: GCA_000503235.1. Taxonomy (NCBI): domain Eukaryota; kingdom Fungi; phylum Ascomycota; class Leotiomycetes; order Helotiales; family Sclerotiniaceae; genus Sclerotinia; species Sclerotinia borealis. Next base: position 86,069 of record KI628556.1, read on the forward strand.
ATTGATGTGATTGATTGATTATTCATCATTTGGTGATGATGATGAGGAACAGTATCGGTACTTGGCTAACAACACACATTGAACACGCATTGAACACGCAAAGAACGATCATTGGAATACCTTTCATCTCAATTATTTGAGAAAGTGGGATAAGTGGGAAAAAGTTAATACAAATTGATACAATAGAGGAATAGCAATAGAAGGAAGAAGAAAAGAATTACAGTACCAGTAACTCGTATAGTAAATAAGCTCTAACCTTATTATTCCATACCTCACTCCTTTCTGCGCCACGTGTTGTGGGCTGAATCCATTTCGCTCCTTCCCTTCCCATCAAAAGATCCTAGGTATGTACAAACAATCTCATCTTGCAATTCCTCCGCGCCAATTCATCGTCAATTATCACCTATTGCTATTCTTCATCTTCATCTTTATCTTCATCTAATATATATAATCTTAAATTTACGAGTTGAGATGAGATTCCCATCAATTTTGAGCGTTTAATTGTTGAATGCTACCATACACTACTCGTAGAGGTACCAACTAATTACCTCGAATGCACTGCTGCAGCCTTGAAGATCCTTTTAACTTTAGTCAAAGCAATCCTAATTGGTTGAAAAGGGACTGAGTGGAGGTTTCGATTCAAACCAACCTTCCACCTTTATATAATTTCTCATGATCCCTCTTCCTGAATTTTGGACCACGAAATCCATCTGGTTACTCAATAATCAGTCAAATCGGACAGCGAAAAGTTAAAGCTTTTTACTCTGTACAACAGAATGGAAACGGCCTCTCCTTCAAATCCATGATGCGCCATATGTTAGTTATCTTCTCGATTCAATTCTCCACCCTCTCGAAACAAACTCAAACTCTTTGAGCATCTCTGAAAACTTGCATTTTGGCTTCCAAGTTCCAACGCGCGTTCATCCAATCCTTCCATATCATCTCTTCTATTCTCAAATCAAACAACACTGTGGTACATAGGGCCCTTTACTTTGGACCATGTTACACAAACTTGTGGTCTCTCAAACAGATGTTGTCTCGAAAGTTTCGCGCTCACTCGTCAAATCATCTTAAAGTTGAGATGAGTTAATGAGACATGGCTTTGCTTTGCTTGAAACCTATTATCTTTGTTCTCTTTTGTAGTTCCTGGTTTGAATGCTGAAATGCTGAGATGGGGAGAAATTTGATGATCAAGTCTAGTCATATGTCATACTTTCATGAAAATGGAATTATCCATAGAATCAAGGAAGGACAATGGCAATACCAGGAACTTCTCTTTCCTCAATGTGATGACCCCTCATTATCACAATGTTTTACCTGTACGGTAGATTGGATGGACATCATTCAAGTCAATCCCTCAGTATAGGATCATGATCTCGAAAATGTATCATGCATCACGTGGCGTATTTTACATCAATGTACAAGATATGCGAATTCTTTTGCATACATTATCAATGTGTAAGACACGACTTTACATCACGGGATAGCTATCAACAGTTCTCGGAATAGAAAAAAGCTATTCAATTCGGCTGACATTATTGCAAATGCTCTCTGACTTTTGCAGATTTTTGTCCTTGACTTTTTACTTCCTTATCCACTGTGGTAATTTCGTAATCCAAGTAGATTTATCATCTGGATTCCCAATATGGCATCCTAAAGCGATAGCTAAATCGGCCAATGAAGGCACCGGAATGCCTTTCGCCCAGCAAGGTGGATGTGTCAAAGGATTTGGAATAGGAACTCGATCCCCGAAAACCCTTCTCCATGGATGATTAAGTCCATCCCATATAGCCGAGTCCTCATCTTTCACCTCGGCTGGTAAAGAAGCCCTGGTATTAATGAATGTTGGCCTGATATATTTAAAGTCTGAATGTCGAGCAGGAGCAGGTATGTTGAGGAACATGGGCTCATAGATTTGCCATATCGGTATACGCTTTGCGTCTGGATATTTCTCAAACTTCTTTGGCAAGGCACCAATGGAAAAGCGAATGAATTTGTGAGGACGGTTGAAATCGCCCCTGATGGATGGAGCGAAATGCTGTTCTGCTTGATCAGCTTCACTGCCCTTCATATGTACCGCTGGTTGATAGGTAAAAATCACAAGCAGAATTCCATACAAATCGGCAGTAATTTGTTGAATATCCTCGTGTCGAATCGCGCAATATGGGGTTCCTAATCTTTCCTTTAAGTTTAGATTGTTTTCGCCCTTTCGTGTTTGGTTCAACTCTGTGTATAGTTCATGACGAGGATGATTTTTGTCTGCGAGAACGCGATTGACAATTGTTCTATGTTGAGCTTTCACACGAGGCCAAAGTTCCCAGTTCCCATATACGCACCAAGCCACTACAGTCTGATTAGCACATATTTTCTTAACACAGACAGTTCTGGGCGGAAATACCAGCAGTATAATAGGAATTTCCTATAGTCCAAATCAAATTCTGCGGTCCGTTGTATTGTTCATCTGCCGGATAGTTTCGAACAATGTTAAAATTCGTTTTCTCAATCAATGGAAAGCCAGTCAATCCGACTTGAGTAAATAGATCCAGCTTTTTATTTTTCACCGTTGGGGTGAAGAGTTGATATTCCTCCATGGTTTCCTGTGAACTTTGATCCGGCAGCTCTTCAAGCTCCTGCTTTGGGTGAACCACAGGAAGTGGAGGAACTTGTTGGCCGTAAAACGTCGAGAGCCATAGGATGGCATTAAATGGAGGAATATCCTTAGCATCTCTTCTCGGTTGATATGGTATGTAATCGCTAATATCTTCGGCCTCAACGGTGCTCCCCGCTGCCTTGGTATCCGTCGTAGGATGCAAGATGTAGACTTGCGACATGGTGGTATGTATGATGGAGAACCTTCGTACTAGATTTTCACGGTATATTTACGAGTATAGACGATTACATATTTTGATCACGGAATAGGATAGAGGTTATTGATACAGGCGTGGAATAAAGAAGTCTTTGTTCCATGTACTAAATTCTTTGGACTGAATGTTGTAATAAAGCAAATTCCAAGTCCGGTCTCGATATTATGGTCGAGGGACAAAGAATTTGGGGGTCGTGTTCTGAGTAGTAAATTTTTGCTGTAGTATCATTGAGGAGGGACGAGTGTCCAGTGTATCAAGACTAGATGTTGTACTGCCTTAAAGTATGGATGTTCCTGGCGACCAGTGTAGGCAGTAGTTAATCCGGTTTAACCAGTTGGTTTAGTTTTCCAATATCTCCAACTGGTAGGTTTAGTTTGTTGAACTTAAATTGGCAGTTGAACTTGTTGAAGAGATCCAAACTGGCAGTTAGACGAATTCATACTGGGAAACGGGGTAGTCTCCAGTGGTATGAATATAGGTCACTCGTAGCCTAATTTGCTGCACAGATTTCTCCCTTTTTATTTGGCATTCAAATAATTGGTGATCTTACTATCCCTTGGACTAGTGTCTTGCGCTACATACAGTAGGTGTAATAGGTGCGAATTTGAATGTTATACTGTACATCCAAAAGAAACCCCCAATTATAGTCAAAAAGAGAATCAAAATACTTAGAACTCATATACTATCCAGGCATATCTTTTACTCATCCCGAATCAATCCGTAGCAACTCTTCCGTAAACTTCTCATCTCCACTGTCCAAGATAAATAATTCCTCATTTCTTCTCTGCTCGTCCCCCTTTTAGTGGGAGCTTTGGGAGGGACTGGTTTGCGGAGGCTTTTCCAGCGGCAATTCCACATGTCTTTTTAATAACCCTTTTTTTCTTTCTTCGTCAGAGGTCTTGATATTGATGACTTCTTCTAAGCCCTCTTTCGCGGATACTATCTTCTAGGACAATATATTTCCTAACTTACTTGCCAGTTGCTGATTTGTCGGCTTTCCAGACGTCGACATAGCAGCCACTTTCGATGATCCCGCCTTATTTTTATCATCCTTACCTTTTTCTGTTTCTGTTTCTTTTTCGTTTTCTTTTCCTTTTTCTCTTTCTTTTTCTTTTCTAACCCACCACTTCACGGAAGTCTGGTCGTTCTTCCTTGCCGCCTCACTCCACTCTTCCTCGATCCATTTTTTTATCAAATCTAGATCCAAAGCCCCATCTTGAGTGTTGATTCCAAGAACCCTGGTAATATCTAAATCATTGGGTTCCGGAATGATCGGCTGCGCAATCGGTGGAGGGAGTATAGATCTACCTCGTCCACCTGGAGGTCTTTGTTTGGTTCTTCCGGGGCGGGGCACTATAGTCATACCGTCTGGAAATGGGAACTGTGCTTCATGATTATGGGATGGGACTAATGTTTGATAATGATTCCTATTGATGAGATGGAAGAATACATGTGTGGCGTTGTATTGGCCGAATAGACCAATAGTCTGATCATCTTGTTGCTTTGTGGACTTTGTTGGATCTGTCGGCATGGGGAGTTGCTCGTAAAGAATTATAAAAAGATTGTAGATGTCGGCGGTTACATTGAAGAGCTCGGATGATTGCCAGGCCTAAGAATGGTATGGTTAGTTACACACATGTCATATATACATCGTCTATCCGTCGACTTAAAGGGGAACTTACATGTGGAATGCTTGGTTGATGCCACATGTTCTTATTATTGGCACCTGCAACAGCATTCAAATGCCAATAAAATTCATATCGTGGATGAGCAGGATGCAAAAGCACGTATCGGAAAAACCACAAGTGGCAATATTTCACAAAATGCCAATACTGGGTTGTTCCATATAGCGCCATCGAAACTGAGACCATCAGCACCAATTTTATTCTCACCCAAGATACAGCAAAAAAATCACAAACTTACTAGCACCGAAGAAACAATCCCCACTCGCCGGGATTGTCATAGAATAGAATTTCTGATCACCCATATACTGGAAATTATTCTTCGCCCAATTGTCATCCTTCTTCCGCACGGGCATCTCCCTAACCTGGGGGAGTTCCTTCCAATTCGCCGGGATCCCATCCCGCACCGACCGATTCTCATCGACGTTAGGATCGTCTTTCCATTTATACTCATAGGTCCCGGGCCCAGCCCACGTCTCGCTCATTTTCCTCGTCTCGGCATTTCTGACCCGAGGTGCTAAGACTGCTTGCGGTGATATGGGGAGGATACTTGGTACGAGTGTGGGAGGAGCTCCTGGTACTGGTACTCGTGGTTTGATGGGAGGAGGAATTCCTTGGCCTTTACCTTTGCCTTTGGGTGTTTTGGGTTCGATTTTCTGTCGCTTGGGCGATCTGGTCTGCTGCCCTTGCTCGTGCCCTTCCGCTTTCTTTTCCTCCCCCGCAGTAGCAGTCTTGGAGCCACCAGGAGAAACCGCAGTAGTAACAGTAGGAGGAGGAGGAGGAGATTTATCAGGAGAAGCCCGCAGTTCGGGGTGTAGTTCGTACCATGGTGTTTTCAATTGATCATCCCGGAGCCATTTTCTCTTCAGCGTGTATGGTATACCTCTGCGAAACGCAGTCGCTTGCTGAGGAACGTGCGCGCTGGGTTTGGTCCATTGGAAGGGTTGGGTAAAGTCGGGTCGTCGGTATCGTGGTCGGGGTACGTTGATGTTGGGGTTTCGGGCTAGGACGCGCGCGAGGGTTGCGTCGTCCATGGTTTGGTGTGGTGTGGTGATGTGATGTGAGTTCAATGTTATTATTGGGGTTTACACGATTGGGGTTTGGGTGTCGTCGGAGATGAGTGGGAAAAATCTTGGATTAAGTGTTTGGGATATGGGCTAACAGTTTAGGTGCAATTTTGTGTGAGATGAGGGTTCCTTCCATATGCTAGGTGATTGATAAAGAGTTCATTGATATACATGTTGCGCAAATGAATTGAAATGGACGTTTTGGGATACGGAATGAGAAAGGGAGCAGGAGAGAGACAAAGACACCTACCTACTTACCTTTGCCGGAACGAGGTGGTTATACTCGAGTACAAAGAGGAAACTTTTGCTTGCTTGTCTTAATGTTTTTATACAATGATTGAAACTTTCTTGAGTAGTTGGTTGGTCAAAAGTATGTACTGTTGTTGCGGGGGAGAGAATTAAATTGGTTGATGGATGAGGAGGGAGATATAACCTCTCCTCATGTTCTATGATTGTGAAAATTACATTACATCACTATACTCGGACTATCTACTCGTATCACCATCGATCGGATCATTCAAGTCCTATAGTAGCTGTTTTAGAAACCACTTACTTTTCGAAAATATACTCTGCTGCTCTCCAGACTCCTGGTAAAATTTGAATAGACTTGGGTTTGGAAATGGCGATGCACTTGCGATGGATATCGATGTACTATCTATATGCAATTATGTATCATTAGGATTTTCCGGGGTAGGAGGGGAGGATGGGTATGAAGAGTAGATCTACGGTATAGCGGACATGTACAGCTAGTTACGTGAGTTTGAGTATGAGTTTTAGGAGGGTAATCTTAGAAGGGTAGAAGAGTAGAAGAGAAGGTATCGATACCGGTACTGGCATTCGAGGAGGAATAGAGGAACAGAGGAATATAGATTTATTTTCATTAGTTTGTTTTAGTTTGAGAATGGGAAAAACGAGGGGATTGTACATGTAGAGTAGATAGTATGTATGTAGATATATATGTATGAGAGGGATTTCGGAGGGATACTGATTGATATGAAGAAAGCTTTAGAAGATATACTCGAGTACTCGAGAATACCTAATAGAAAGAGATTCTTGAAGGCTAAGCTAGGTTGGATATAGGGAAGTAGATACCTAGGTAGATAAGTTTATTATTGGTTTATTCAACAAACAATAAATTTACAGTAGAATTACCCCTATACTCGTCTATTGACCAACATTTCCCGCCTCTCCAATATCATCTCGTATCACCAAGCTCAAAATCTCGAGTCATGTCATGGATGATTCCGAATATATTTCCGCAGAACCGGACCCCCCCACATTCACCCTGCCACTTCACACCCCTTCCACTCAAATCAACATCCCACCCATATCATCCCCACTCGGTAACTCTAGACCTCTAGACTCTAGAGTCTAGAATCTGTATCTCCTTACAAAAATAAACGCAAACAATTCAAAAACCAACCACCAAAACATTTGTATACCAAAAAAGACAAAGGAAGAAAGGAAAGTAAATGCAAAAAAAAAACATCGACGCCGGCATGATTCGAACATGCGCCCCCGAAAGGAATTGATTTCTAGTCAATCACGTTAACCACTCCGTCACGGCGCCATTATTGGTTTTGCTGACCTAATATTTGTTCTTTAGATATATAATGTAGAGATAAGATCTGGGGGATAAATCAAAACCCCCTCTTCTCTACCAACAATGTAATTTAATTTGTGTAATGAAATAAAACAAAAAATCATTTCCCTCCCATATCTCATCTCCAATCATCTCATCTCATCTTATCTCAATAAAACCTCCTGTCCTCCCCAACAACAATACAGTACAATATCCAAACCACAATCATTAATCCAGACAAAACTACGACGATCCTACTTAATTCCTTCAATATTTTACTCAGAGCTCCTACTCTCTACAAGCAAGTACCGGTATCACATTTTGACAACTGACTGGCTAATTCTACGCGTATTTGTACAGAGTTGAATAATATACCGGTATACATTGATAAGCAGAGATGGATTGAACCAAGATCCCAAGTTTACCTAGTTTCTAATTTCTAGTTCTAGTTTCATTCGAATCAATATTAAATCACTCACCACTGGATGGCAATGCACTTTAAACATTGAATAGTACGTCCACATAGCACAAGGAGATTAAAATAAAGTCTGGGTAAAAGGTATGATATTGCAATCTTCACATCACATCACGTCACCCACTCCATCTACCTAACCATCAATACAACCGTGATGAAGTATCATATGTACCAACCATCCCGCCAATTCCCGCCATGCCATGCTATGCAATTCAAACCAACCATCCCAAACCTCTCATCAAAAATACCACCAAAGCACCAAGCTATAAGCTATCCTCCCAATCTTCAAACCGGTAAGCTATCAATGCTATACACACACCACCCAAACCACCACGATACACCTGAATCAGGAAGAAAAAATACCCAAAGCAAGCCAATCTATCAATGCGCATGCAAAAAAAAGAAAGAAAAAGAAAAGGCTAGCTATCCTTCTCTGCGTATTAAGGACTCCAGAGTAAGCTGCCTACCGGTATCCTATGCCTTGTGCGCGCGCCAAATGCCACATGTGAAGTTGAGAGGAAAAAAAAGTTAACTCTGAATATCTGTGGCCCATGCAAGATATGTGATGTGCTGTACGAGAAAATAACGAGGAACGAAGAAGTTCGAGTCGTGAAGTGGAATGATGACAATGCTCAGCGAAGAGATCATGACCCTGCAATTTCATTCCGAGAATCGAGTTTAGATGAGTTCAAACCCATCATCCTCAAGTGGCTCTACATCCTGGGTCTTAGCCTTGGCGTCCCCACGAGTACGAGAGAGAGCCTTGGATCTGGGACTCTTTCTGCCTCTTTGCTTTTGAAGAACGGTTTCTCCTTCTGCATCCAATACTTCATACTCGCCCCTAACAATCCTCTCGGTTTGCTCATTGACCCACTTCTGCTCCGCAATGTCTACTAAACCACTCAAGTCTACTCTATGATCTGGTGTGTCTCGTCTATCGAACGAGTAAAGAACTCCTTCGTCGCCACGATTCAAGATGGCGGTGGCGATAGACGGAGAGGTATTATTATAATGTGTAGGGAGAAGATCGAGTAGAGATTTGGAGAGAGGGTGGGAGTTGTCTTCTGCAGCCTCAATATGAGCATCGACTCTGCGGGCAATGCGAGAAGTAGAGGCGGGACCATGGTAGTAGGATGGGGACCCGAACGGTTTAGGAGTAATATTGGAGTGGCCGTGTAGATGACGGTCGGCACCACCACTGGAGAGGCTATAGGTCAGCTTGGATCTTCTTGTATACAGTATAGGTAGAATGGCAAACATACACTTGACTCCGCAACTTTTTAGGTCTATACTTCTCCTTTCCCTTGGAAGCTTCAAGTTCCTCGCTGAGACCCTCAGTCGAATATATGATAGCCTCTTTCACACCAGGGAGTGGGCGAGCTCCCATACTCCATTTCTGAAACTGATCTTTATCACGCTTGAAGGCCTTGGTCCCAGAGCGAATATCTCGGTGTTGAATAGCAGAGGCTGGAGTGTTGGTTGTCATGGCAGACATGTTGTATATTTTGCTTATTTCGATTGATGAATGTGTGACGCAAGTTTGTTAGACAGGAATATCTGTTGAGCGACGACTCTTATAATAAAGGATGAGGTCAACGTAGGGAAAACGTGGCGGTAACCGTTTCTTTGTCTTGGTCCTTATATCTTAAAATAGATATGGGTTTTCCGTTCACGTACTTATCGTATCGTATTGTTCTTATTCTTTGGTTTTAAAAGAGATAGCACCGTGAAGAAGGTTTGTAGGATATTCGTAGAATAAGTTAATGATATAGAAGTGATGGTTGATTAAAGAATGGAAGTGCTTGAGTAGAAGGTTCCTAAACTGGATGATTCAGACTTTGTCCGGATGACTGTAACTAGCAGTTGCGGCACAGGGAATAGAGTTAGTCACACGTTCCAAGACTAGAAACTACGAGTGAATAGCAGGACGGGCGTAATTTGGCTTAGTCGTCTCAGTCAAAAGACGAAGGAAGCTGTTCTGTTCAACGAAAGGAGAACGTGCTCGGTGTATGAGTCAGGCGAGGCTGATGTCCACAGTTGATAAGTTGATACCGGCCGGATAAGTGAGGATAAAGATGAAATATGTAGGCGGGCTAAATTATAGATTAGGTTGGGACTTGTAGATGTAAAGATAAATAACTGATAATTGAAGATGTAAATGAGTAGGAATTTCTGTGGATTTGATGATTCTTGAATTGATGAATGAAGAAGAGAAAGATATGGGATGGGATATGTTTCGTTGCTTATCAACAACCTCCACCTACCTACCTAAACATCATCCACCCACCAACATCACTCCGACCATGTCAAACAACAAACAAACAACACAAACAAGGCATATTCCCATCTCTTCCTCCTATTGATCCAATAAGCTCAGGTAAACAGCTTTCTGATGGATGACCTAGATCTCCTCGGCCATCACCGGACCTGGAGTAATAATGGATACTTGTATCCGTACTGTACTCGGTATTCAAATACAACGAAGTCTTCTCATCAATCTCATATCTTGTCGTGCTTGCCTGCATGCTTGCATGCTTGTTTCCTTAACTGGTTTGTTATCTGAACGGAAAGGGGATGAAACCGGATCTCCCATTGTTGGCTGCGTTGGTCAAAAGGAAAAGCAAGCTATGCGCGCGGAGTCAATCTCTTATCTCCATGTACTACCAACTCTTATCGCTTTGCATAATCATGAGGGATCCGGATTCATGTGCCTGCATAATTTGCTAATTGCACCCCAAGCGCTCAATAAATCAGCACTCCCACCTTATCAAGCTTGTTGTTTTGATTGGTGGTGGGGTTTAGATGGGAATGTACACGTGATGAGTTTAAAACTATCGTTAGAACAAGCATAAGTATGAGCATGGGTTATGTATGGATCAAGGTAAGATCGATCTCCTACAAAATAGCAGGATAGATTTCTGTGTGTTGCCTTGTTCAAACCCTCATTACATCACAAACTAGAGAGATAATGAAATCATCTCAATCTCTACCTCTACCTAGAGAACCAAGACTTCAAATCCAAGTCTCTCCCGTCATCTTCGAACATACCTCACAGTCAGAAGATCCAATCCATCGAATAATGAACAAGCAAGTAGAGGAATGACCGACTGACGCTATAGGTGCGATACGTCCAACAATTGGATCTCGCTATCCAACTGCACAGTGATGTGATGCTTTCGGCTGATGATACTCACACGCCTCGTGGTACTGAGACATCAATTTCAGTTGGGTCTACTGTATCGATCAAATGAAGAATGTAATACAGACACATGTGATAAAGAAATACAAACTTATCTATCTCACGTGAGCAGGACCCGAACGAATATAAGCACATGCCAAGAAAGAATAACTATTCAACATTGCAAACGAGCGATCGGAAAGCTCCGAAACTATGTACCAGAGAAGTGTAAAAATATAAAGGTAAAGGAGGAACAAGTGAGAATCGGAAAGTGACAGGTTTGACCTCCTCAGTACACGTGACAATGGCCTTTTCTCTTTGATATTGAAAGGCGATGCGAGGTTGGAAAGGAAATCGAGTGCTATTGCCATACAGGACGAGTGAGCTTTGCGAGAGCATCTGTGTGTTGCCTATTCATTCTTCTAAACCTTCGCAAACTGCAAATTTGATACCGCAGCTCTTTGCTGGAAAAGGATCGCATGCCATCTCAGACAGTCGCAGAGGGCAGTCACCGAATCGCCCTTATAAATGGCGATAATACCTAAAGAGAGCAAGAAACACCACCGCTAGTTGGAACGTTCAGGCAAGATGTTGATGTCTTTCCACCCGTTACGGAAACATCGGTCCATGTCCACCAAAGTTAGGATCTTGCAATCATTACGAGTATATCACATGAGTATAGGAGAGAATTGATTTACATCAGTGCACGAACCACTTCCACACTCAACAAGAATGTTGGTAGCGGTAGATTCGATGGTTCCAGAAATATTCTCAAGAATAAATTTCGATATGGTAATACCATTGGTTGGGCTACCGGATGTCCCATCATAAGCTTGGTTAACGACGATGCCGTAGTCGGTAATGCCAGAAAGTGTGATGCCTGAATAGGTGATTCCAGAGACGGTTCCAGTGTCACCTGATATGGTTTTGATACGGATACCTGAGGAATGTTGATATGATGATTATATAGTTTTTTGAAATGAGGATGACATACCATTTGCGATGCCTTGATCTCGGAGTTTTCAAACAAGACCGTCTCGATAATATTATCATTTCTACCACCGACGGATTCGATGGAAAGACCGTGACCACCGGAGCAGACACCCCCTGAGAAATTAATACCCTTAATAGGAGAATCAATTCTTGCTCGGCAATTTATCAGAGAGTTGGCTTACAGTCTTGATTGTATACATTAGCACCCGTGATTGTGATAGACGTGCTCGATCCAATATCGAACCCATCAATATTGGCACCAAGAGCACCAGTATCGCCAGCCTCTGCATTGATGGTAACACCAGTAATCGTCAAATCGGTAGCGCCGTTAACACTGAATACTTGCACTGGTGGGTTGTATATGTAGATATTCTCAAGGGTCAAGGAGATCAATTCGTGTACATAGAAGAACTTGGGTTTCGTCTTTCCTCCATTGTAACCTTCTCCATCCCAATAGGAGGCTCCTTTGCCATCGAGGTAAGCACCAGTGGTTTGCGTAACAGTTATATCTGTTCCTGAAACAGATACCAAAGGCCCAGACCATTCTTCATAACCGAACGTGGTGATACCTTCAAAGATAACCTATTGATAAATCAGTGTGGTACAAACGTCTAAGTACACTAATATATGCTCACTGTAGTTCCTTCATTGAGACCTGTCAAGTCTAACGTAGTGCCAGAAGGAACTGCAAGTGCTGATAGGATGATGGTGGAACAAGAAGTCTTAGACTTGCTTGCAGATGAAGCTCCTCCTGAGTCAGAAAAGGTACAAGTAGTTGCTCGCTTGGCAAGATCGGGAGCAGATGTTGGTACTGGAGCGGGGGCAGCCCAGACTAAAGCGGATAGACCTCCCAAGAGGAGATATGCAGAAAGCTTAACCATGTTTGCGATGAGACAAGGAATGAATGAAGGTGTGTGATGATCAGTGTGATCTCTTGGCTTCGAGTGCGACTACTTGGCATTCTTATAAGAATTCTTGGCTCCTTAGAGATCCCGCTAGGAAAAAGCTTAACACTGGATCTCTGGAGTCTGAATGCCCCCCAGTCATCATTCTTAGTGCTGGAAGAATCTGTGGTGTGATAATTACTTTTATCCCAGGTTGATGCATGGGAACGAAAAATTCAGATTGTCAAAGTGATAGCTTCTGAGGGCAATACTTTTGCTCAAAATAGCATTCCCACTTTCGTAGCATACTAGAGCAATCTTTGAACAAGGGGAATTTATCGAGAGTATCATACAAAATTCCACTAGAGGAAGGGGCTGACTTGAAAGATCGAAGGGCCCATGGTAATAGCCTTACCAGAAGGAATATTTTATTCCGGATCTAATCTCGTGGGTACTCATGAGCGCTAGACCAGCTCTCATTTACCACACGCAGCGTGAAGGTAGCTGATAGGTCAATTTGAGACCGGTACTTAAAGTTTCCCCGGATTCTCTAGAATTGAAAACGATGGGACACGTAAAGATTCCATCCCATCATCTCTTGGCATGATACCAATGTGCCTTGACATTGGATTCTCCACAATGCGGTCTTCTGCGGTCTTCTGCAGCCAAGTGATTGATCCTGGATATGCTGTTGCGAAACTTTCAACTATCAAAAAATAAGATTTGAAAACAAAATAATCTGTAGAGCATACAGTAGTAGTATTATTTGTTATCTGTTTGCTGTCGGCTTGCCCACTTTGCAAGCTCAATTAAGAGGGAAAAGTGGTAAACCCCAGGGAAGAATTTCAACCCTGAAAGACACCGAATCCAAAACAGAATCGATACAAAAGCCAAAAACACGCAGGAAAGGTTGACATGGAGAGTACGACAGATTGGCAAATGAGTTGTTGTACCGATTGGTGGAGTCAAAATGTCAGAATTGCTGCTGAAAGGAATTTCCTCCAAGCAGCGATGAGTGTTTTGATTGAATCCTAAGCAGAAAACCACGGAACCATCAAATCATGGTTGGTTTCAAAGTAAAAATGAGAGATTAGGAAGGAGGAAGTAAAAGGCCGCGAATGAAAATGAAGATGCCATTTAATCCAAATCTCCAAGGTTTGGATGTTCCTGATGTACTTTGAAGACTTACCCGGTAGTGACTGATATTTTGGTCATCGATGTTGTCTGGGGTTCTGTATAACATTTCAGAGGATATTCTGAGAAGGGTTCAGCAGTTTTTTATGTTTTCCAGTACTGTATTCCAAATATGTTTTTCGGAGGTTTTCTTTTCCTTTTTCAGATTGTCAAAATGGCGTTCTCTGTCGATACATTGTAATAGTACTGTGATGATTAGTAATCTCCGAAGTTTCCCCGTCTCACCACATACCTCCATAAAGTTTTTCTATCTAGAGAATATTGATTGACAACAGACATGGTGCTTTAAATCACATGGAATCATTGGGATGGCCTCAATCGAAGGCTCATGCTAGAGTATGGCAAATTCCATGAAAAATATTGGGACACCAATGAGATCATTTAAACAGAACTTTGCAACGGACCCGAGCAATAAAATACATCACAACGAGATTAATTGGAATCTCCTCATCATACCTCACATCACACCTCAGAGGCTTATATTACTCGAGAAATAGATAGAGTTTTGAAGCTTCTCGCACATGGCAAAACGTCAAACTATCGAACAGGAAGTCGCAGTGTAGCCATGAGGAATGCCGTTCAGTCCGATAGATATATCTTCCGCAAGGAAGTATACAGAATCCATAGTCATCTTTATGAGATACTCAATTGCAAGTATTTTCAATACAGACGGAAGACTGCTTCTATGTTAGGAAGCTCAGAGGTCAAATGTATCCCCCGTGTACCCCCACGCTACCTATTCTTCCGTCTCGCGAACCACTTAAGCTGAGATTTTCGTGAAGACTCACTCACATTAACACGAGGCATGATAATCTGAACCAGGGGGAAAATCCCCAGGAATTACGTGCTCTTAAGGTAGCCAAATGCCCTGTCAGCTATTGAGTGAGGCGCATGAATGGATCAACGAGATTCCCACTGTCTCTATCAGGCTCTAATTTGTTTATATATCTACTACTACCTACCTACTGCACTACTGTAAGTCAGGTGGGGTTTTACGTTGGTATCTTGCGAGCAAATTTCAAGTATTCTTTGGCACAGGATATATAATATATTTATAGAGACAGAGTCGCATTCAGATGTTCAAGGCGAGTGTGGTTGAGATTCAATATATTTGAATAAAAATTACATTAAATATACTGTACACAGGATCCAACCATATCTATACCACATTCAAACATACGAAACCCCCCAATTTATCATACCCCTCATAAACTATCAATCCATCACTTTAATTTACAAAAGAGCAATAGCACCAATAACAACAGCAATCAAGCCCATGGAGATGCTAGAACGGCTAGCAGAACCAGTGACGATCATTTCTGGAGTGTTGGTAGCGGTTGCAGATCCTGTGGCGGCGGTGATGCCGGTAACGGAGGAGGTTGGTGCACTTGGCTTGTTGACGCCGGTGCCACTGGCATAGATTCCGGTAGTACCGTTGGAAGATCCAACTGGGAAGACTGGAGATCCTGTTGGGACGATGGCACCTGGAACAACGATGGTGGATGAGACGGCGGCACCTGGGATGAGGAAAGTGGATGAGGGAACGGTGATACCCTCAACAGATGAAACGGCTTTGATTGGGAAGCCAGGGGAAGAGGCAGAGCCCATTGGAGAACCTGGGTAGCCTACAACAGGTGATGATGGGGAGCTAGAACTTGCAGTTTGAATAATGGTAATGACCGATGCAGATTGTGTCTATATTTGATTAGCAAAAAGTCTCAAAAAATTAGAAGTGGAAAACTTACAACAGTGATCATAGAAGGAGAAGCGGAAACGGTGATGATGGATGGTTGAGCACATTCCTCAGAACCTGCACTTCCAGATGCACCAACAGCAGAGCTTAATGGTTGAGAAGATCCAGCGACTGGAGCAGAGGTGGTTAAACCTTGAACAGAGCTGCTTGATTGACCGACAGTGGATGCAACTGGAATGACGGTAACAGTGCTATAAGTCTTGTTTCCGCTAACAGTGTACATGGTAGAGGATGAGCTGATAACAGTTGTGGCACCCAAACTAGCGACGACAGATGGAGATTTGGAACCAGAGTTTCCTGAATCAGATCCGGTTTGAGTTGAGGAAGCTGGAACGGAGGAAGCGGCAGGGACTCCATTGGTGGAAACAACAGAGGCAGCTGGGGCAGAAGATGATGCCAATGGAGACGATACAGAAGAAGCTGGGGCAGTTCCTTGAGCTGGGACAGCGATGGTGCTAGTAGCATAAATTGTCGATGAAACCAACAAGGTAGAATATCTTGTGGTTGTCTCAAAACTGGTAACACCTTGGCTGGTCTTGGTCAAAGTGATTGGGACAATACTGACGAATGACTCAGTGGAGACAGTGCTATAGATCTGCTCTGTAGAAACACCTTGGGAGACAGCTGGGGCTGAGGCTACTGGGACCGAGATAATAGTGCTAGTAGCAAGAACAGTCGAGGTGCTGTAAACGGTGGACAAGCTGGTGGTTGTCTCAAGACTGGTTGTTCCTTGGCTAGTGTGAGTAAGGGTTACTGGGCACACTGTGGTATAAGAGTCGACTATGACGGTTGTAAAAACAGTTTCGGATGATTGAGCTTGGGATGAGACAGCTGGTCCAGTGACTTGAGCGGATCGAGATTGGGATGATCCTGTAACGCTGACGCCACTGAGATCGGAAGTAGCAGATGGTGCCACTGTGACGGGGCTGGTGGCAACAACGGTCGAAGAGCTGTAGACGGTAGAAATGGTAGAGGTTGTCAAAACACTTGTTACACCTCCAATAGTTTGAGTCATGGTAACTGGGCAAACTGTGGTGTATGAATCGACGATAACAGTAGTGTATACAGTCTTGGATGAGGAGGCAGATGGAGATGAACCATTTCCTGAACCTGAGACACTTGGGGAAGAACCATTTCCTGAACCTGAGGCAGATGGAGATGAACCATTTCCTGAACCTGAGGCACTTGAGGAAGAACCATTTCCTGAAGCCGAAGCCGAAGCACTTGGAGAAGAACCACTTCCTGAACCTGAGGCAGATGGAGATGAACCATTTCCTGAAGCTGAGGCACTTGGGGATGAACCACTTCCTGAAGCCGAAGCACTTGGAGAAGATCCAACTGGGACGATCGATGCACCACTGAGTTCTCCGGTGCTTGTTTGAGCTGGGGTAGAAGCGGAAACTGGGCAAGCGATTTGACCGGAGAGAAGAGCACCCGATGAAACACATGGCACAGAGGCAGCGGCGGTACCAGA